>JAGFPH010003781.1:37906-85223 GCA_018207615.1 Philaenus spumarius
GAGAGAGAGAGAGAGAGAGAGAGAGAGAGAGAGAGAGAGAGAGAGAGGGACTGTCCTTGAAAAGAAATGTTGACCTCTACCTTAGAAGATTAAAATACGGTGACCGATCTAGAAATACTTTTTCACTTACAAATATAGCCGAAAGGAAGAAAGTCATATTTTAAAATTAGTAAACATACGTAAATAATTGAAACACGAATGTAAAATATCCCTCTATAGCTACATCGTGACAAAACATATTACTTGCTCCTCTATTCTGATGGGGCAAATTCATTAGGCCTTACACTTAATTTAAACAAAATCTGCAATTGATTATGTATTAAGATAAATAAATAGCAGTTAACATAAATAAATATTCAATCTTAACCTGTAAACATTAAAACAATTATTTACACCACCATTATAATCTTAATTACATATAAGTAAATCGATATATATAAAATTGTATTTTTAAATAATAGGCCTATTGAAAATAAAAACTTCTAAAACATAAAATTCTAAATGTTGTATAATTTATTACGTTTTATATCTATTTTTATAAAGAAGTCAAATGTGCTTGTTTGTTTGTATGTAGGGGATAATCTTTGGAACTACTGAACCGATTGAAAAAAATAGTTTTACTATAGCCCATCTCAGGTTAAGTTGAGGCAAGCAGGGTGGGTAATTAGGGTCGGTTTCAACCGTCATAAAACTGACCCTTATTAATGCCGTCTGAGTGAACCTGTAGACACTCTAGTTTAAAATTACAAGTCTGTATGTCTTAAGTAAAAATAAAAAACTATATCATATCGATCATAACGATTTCATGATACTTTCCTGATAATTTTGATACCAAATTTGATTACATTTGGCCAACTTTGAGCTGTACTAGCATTATAAACTTTCTTAGTTGAATCAACATTACTAATATGGTTTACAAAAATAAAGCCACAAAAATGTACTAGAGAAGTTCATATTTAAATATGTATAATAAATAATCATTATTTGAGAAAAAAACTCGATACTGTATCGTTATTTACCATAATACACACAATTGTGTGTTTGTACCATAGTAATAACATATTATAATTACCATTTGTGATAGTTAAAACTTTCTCTCTGCGTTTCGGAGCTCATTTAATTATTAAATAGCTCGTTTTGCAGACTTTAGACTGCCAGAGGTCTGTTTTGGTCTGTTAGACATTCGTCAATTTATATATTGATGATAAGAATATTGATAAGAATAAACCTAATGAATTATTAATAAACTTGATAATTGTTATTATATGTTAATTAATGCAATATCAATTTATAAATACAAATTTAATTGTAATTTGTTGTATTGACAAAAAAACAATTACAACACTTTAAGGCTCGGCTCCCTACATTCAAAACGGCGAAGTTGGCTACCAATTTCAATGTTAAATAAGCAAAAAATACCTTCACTATTAAGCATATTTTTGTGTTGTTTTTGTCAAAAAACGAAAGCTGTGTATTGTTTTTCTTAAAGTAAAATAGATTGTGGGTGTTGATTGCTAAGATTTTGTGCAATATCTCTTATTGCAACTGAGTAAAAAATTAATAAAGTTAACTGTTTTTTTATTTTTTACTATTTATATCGTACGTTTATGAAAACAATAAAACAGTTTTTGAAAATGTATTTAGAAATAAACATCCGCATATGTACTTCAAAATGAAACAAAATTTTTTAATTTATTCCACGAATTAACAGAAAAATGACTTATTCTGTAGCATTGCTCTTATGGGAATCAGATTCAATATGGCGGACAGGGTAGCGCCCCCTTAAGTCGGCCGATTAACATGGTACAAACACACAATTGTGTGTATTATGGTAAATAACGATACAGTGTCGAGTTTTTTTCTCAAATAATGATTATTTATTACATATTTAAATATGAACTTCTCTAGTACATTTTTGTGGCTTTATTGCTGTAAACCATATTAGTAATGTTGATTCAACTAAGAAAGTTTATAATGCCAGTACAGCTCAAAGTTGGCCAAATGTAATCAAATTTGGTATCAAAATTATCAGGAAAGTATCATGAAACGAAATATGATATCGTTTTTTATTTTTACCTAAGACATACAGACTTGCAATTTTATACTAGAGTATCCTACAGGTTCACTCAGGCGGCATTAATAAGGGTCAGTTTTATGACGGTTGAAACCGACCCTAATTACCCACCCTGCTTGCCTCAACTTAACCTGAGATGGGCTATAATAAACAGCTACACTATCCCTAAGCAATATAGTCTATTATTCAGTTTGATAAAAACATTTTAAATTTTAATATTTGTAAATTTAGTCGGAAAAATTTAACATTATTTATCATCTTAGCTTTGGGGTTATTATTAATCCTACAACTTTATTATAAAGAAAACATAATATGATTATGTGTATAAAAGGTTCCAATGGGGTTGGCGTGCGGAACACGCAGGGGTTTCCCCTAGTTCTTTATAAAATGTTTGCAAATGAATTGTTTATATTACATAATTTCTTACCATGTCTGTAGTCGAAAAACATTAATTCTAGTTTTGTTGATATCACTACACCGTGGTTTCGCTGATCACTCTCGGTTTCATCAGGTGCAGGACTTAATACTTAAAAATATAACGTTCGCTGAACACATAGGAAAAATACAAGCATCCGAGAATAATTCTTCGTTAATTAGTTTGTTAAAATTGACCAAGTGCGGCCACATCTCCACAAATGGTTTGGCGCGTTCTTCCAAATAGGAGGCTAAAGTAATTATTAATGGCAGAGGTTTTATTATCTACTACGACAGACAACACCTTTACTTCAGTCGGTGGCTAAGTACAAACTGCCCAACTTTTTTTGGGTCATTTCTAATATACAAACTGCCCTACAAGGCCCAGGTATAAAAACAAGGTATAAAAAAAAAAAAAAACATGCTTATATAATAGGTTAGGTTAGGTTAGGTAAGGTTAGGTTAGGTTAAATATTAGATAAGAATAACAGATAAATAAATACACGAATACACGCAACGGTTACTATTAGATAAGTGCTCGTAAGAACGCAACGGTTACTATTAGATAAGTGTGTGTAAGCACGCAACGGGTACTATTAGATAAGTGTGTGTAAGCACGCAACGGTTACTATAAGATAAGTGCGTGTAAGCACGCAACGTTTCCTATTAGATAAGAATAACAGATAAATAAATACCCGAATATACTGGCTGTTTCAACTTGGTTCATAAATTATCTGAATTATTTTGTATGTCTAAACAATGTATGCAAACGAAGTGGGTCTACTAGTTATTATCTAATATAAACTATTTATTGGTATGAGGGAATTCGGAGGGAAATATACCGTACCTGTGTCAGGTAGAAAAGTAGGGCAGTTTGTATATCGCCGACACCCCGGCCTGTACCTTGTTTTTATACCTGGACCTTGTAGGGCAGTTTGTATATTAGAAATGACCCAAGTGGGGCAGTTTGTATGTGGCCTCAGTCGGTACCGTACTCTCAGAACGGAAGAACGAGTACGACCACACTCGGTTCTCAGATTGTTTTCTCAACTTCCCTGAACTCACAGTATGTTTTGAAATTATTATAGGCCTACCACAAATAATATTACATTTTAATAAATTACATTTTAGTAACATGTAGGCCTATAACTTCTATTGCAAACATTTCTGTTCTCCTTACAACACCATTATAGCGGAAAGCAAAGAAAGCAGGTGTATTTTAGTATCCAGAGTGTGCATAAAGTCCTTTTACTCCCACTTATTATTTTGGTTACTGAAAATAAGTTAACAAAACTTTGTACAGCTTGTGCTGGGCCCGGTGCGAACTTTTACTGCGTGGCCCCTCAATTTGGCACCCATCTTTCACCCCCTCCCATTATAATTAGGACTATACAGAATGTTCATAAATTCCCTTTGACCCCCTTTATTATTTTTAATTCCCCCCCCCCCTATACCATAGTATATGGGGAAAGTATTGTTTTCGTCAAAATTTTCGAGTTTGAGTTTTTGGTGGAAATATCCGTTTTGGGTCCCCCTGAACCTAAAAAAGTGGTTTTCGGAGTGATGTCTGTGTGGATGTTATCAGACCTAGAGCCTAAACCAGTCGTCCGATTTTGATGAAATTTGGTATGGAGGTACTAATCCACGGTATCTCCAGGCGTTTTTTTCATTTTTGTGAATTTTTAATTTTTAAGGGTAATTTTCCCATAAAAACCCTTAAAATAACGGAAAAATAAACTTTTCTCAAAAACGGCTCTAACGATTTTGATTAAAATTTTATAGTTTATTAGGGACCTAAAGTACTATTAACTATAAAATTTTAATCAACTACAATGAGGGAGAAAGTATGTGTCAGTTTCCTGATACCGTTTATTGTTATTGAAAATAAGTTAACAAAACTTTGTATATATCTTGTGTTGCAAACAGGACACACTTTTTGACATAGGGCCTATATGATTTTGGGGGACTTAACGTGATGCTTCAGTCGTATGCATAAAGTAGACAAAGTTAGGAGCAAAGGCTAAGGGTTGTATTTCCGATTCCATTTACACTTTTTCCCCAAAGTTTTTCCAGTAGGGCCTACACATAGAAACTTAGATAAATTAATGGTACCACCGTACTTCATATTTTACAGTTTCTATTTTTAAAATGTGTTATATTTAAATTCAACCTAGAATTTACTTATTAATAATATTAACTCATTAGTAACCTGCTTTAATGTTATGATAAAAATATCATTTTCCAGTACTTTGATTGTCCATTACTTTGAAACTAAGCAAGATTAAAGCTCTCGTTTTTTTGCAATTCTGTTTCTCTTTTAATATGTAAGCTTTTCAATGACCTACCTTTACATTTGAAATTGTTAACCCCCCTTAAAAATCATAGAGGGTTAAATAAGTCCAAAAATGTTTCCTGTTATGCAACACAAGATACATAGGCCTCCAATGTCTTGTTAATTTATTTTCAGTAACAAAAATAATAAAGAAGGGTTAAAGGGACTTCATAAACACTCTGTATATTTTTTACCAGTCACTACAATTAGATTTATTTTAAAACATATCAGCACTACACATATTATTTGCTAAGTGCTAGGTGTAAGTTAATTTTGTATAAATAAATATTGAGCTTGACTTGTGAGAAGATAATTATACCGTACACTTGATATATAGGTATAGCCTATATAGTTCGACTGTTGTAGCTCGAGCATCACTGAAGATGGCGACTTTGTCGTTGAAACGCGTTTGAGTTAATAAACATATTTGTTGTGAGATTTTGTGTTCTAATTTTGTATCTTCTATTTTTGGTGTTAACAATATGAAAACTAATATGAACAATTACCCGAGAATATAATGCTAAATATTGAGAGAAAGAGTAGGCCTACAAGTTCACTTTTCCGAGTTTAAATTCCTTAAGTCCATTTAACTGGACTTGCACCACAATTACTTTAATCAGCAGCCTCACACAATCCTAAAATAGATTTTACCACAGCAAACTAGGCTTGTTTGAATAAAAATAAAGATTACTAGTAGTTCTGTGAACAGTAGACCTCACTCGTTGAAATAACAAATGTGGTTTTGAGCTTAGGTTAAAAATAGTGTGCCAGTAAGGAAGTAAGCACAAGGTTTAGCCAGTGAAACATTACTTACAATTCCCGCGATTCCTAGTTCTCGTTTTTATTTCTTTTCTTGAGCTTTAAAACTGCTAAAGATGTTCTTTTAGAGGCATTGTGTTTTATTAAGGTTAATAATGCGTAAGATTGCTATTAAAAATATCACGTTCTAGAGGGACAACATACAATTAAATATTTACATACTTAAATAACTTTTTAAACTTAACAATGTATCATAAGTTAACTTAAGTTCCATATCATATTCCAATATTAAAAATAATGAAAACAAACGATGTTAAAACGTCGTGATAGTGATCTCAACCCATGACCAACACTTCTCACGGTGTCCTACGGTCATTTTTTGTATGTCCTTTATCGCCGCGAGGTTTTATTTGTTTCATCTCATTTTGTAATTCAAGTAAAGCTAAGTCAAATACTTTTATGAAATTTACAATGATAATTTACAGGTATACAGTTCAATTCTTTGATTTATCCTCTACACTTTCTTATAATAATATGTCATTTTTGGGCAAATGATATATTCCTAAATTACTATTCAAAACAGGCCTAGTTTTGTTAGCAGTCTTGTAGTAGGAACATAAAAACTGGTGTTTTCAAAATAAGAAATTTGAAATTGATAAATATTTTTATACAATTCTATTTAGAACTAAATAACGAAACTTTTTTACATTTATGAAAAAAATTACAATAATGTGTACTACTTTTTATGTAGGCCTAAAGTTAAACTTTTTCCTTTCGTTACTGAACGTGATTGTTTCTTGAGCTTATAACTGTCTTAATTTTACTTCAATAATTTTTTTACTGGCAAAACTGGCATATATGAATTCTTTAAACCTTTATCTACCAAAAAAACCTATGGGATACTTTTGAATTGGTTTAGAATAAACGTATAAAAACATGGTTGAAATACAAAAACTTGGACGATTTTTTAACAAATTCGAAGTTTACGGCCATTTTGTGAGCTTACCGTTAGAGATACGGAAAAAATCAAGAATACAATTTTGTTTAAAATTTGATTTGCTTTAGCAAAATGTTATTAGTTTTTAAATTCGACTTAGGTACGGTTAAGCCACAAACTGGCTTTGGAAAAAAGCTTACACTGAGAGAAACGGTCCAGCCGCCATTTTTATTTTATTTAAGGGGTTAAAAATGAAAAATGGAAAAAACCGTATATACATGGCTCGGCCTAGGAATAAGGAACATTCATGCAAAAAATCATCAAAATCGGTCAAGGCGTTTGGCCGTAATCGTGAGACAGACACACAGACGAAATGCCGAACGGTCGAGTTAAAACGGAGACCTCGCTTACGCTCGGTCAATTATTGGCTAAATACAATTTTATTTAAAATCTAAAATTTTAGAATCACTCCATTTAGTTACTTAAAAATAGGCTTAAAATATTCTTTAAAAGAACATTGTTCTGAAATTTTAATACTTTTTTTTACAGATGTCGTTTTTTTAGTGATTTTTAAAAGCAGGCTACTTTTTTAGTAGCCTAGCCTACTTTTAAAATAGGACTGCTGAAGAAAAAAACTGCTTCAACAACTTGTGTTACAGCAAGCTGGAGCAAGTATGGATCTTAATGATACGAAACCAATTTCCCCGACCGAAGGAACAATGCTGCAAGACCTTTGCAATGAGTTGTATATGGGGTCAAACCCCGCTATTAGGATAGCATACCAGGCCAACACATTTACATTACAAATAATTCGACCACGCAGCTGAAGCGCTGATGTTAAATTGAACGAATTGAAGGTCATATACGTTTTAGGGTTTCAACCAACTATTTAGAAAATTGATCTACTCACGGCGCTGAATAGCTGCCTATGCGTACGAAATATATTAGGTAGAATTTGTTTGCACCCCTCCAGCTCCAACTCACGCGTTCCTTCGTTTCACTCACAGCGGATTTCGCTTCGCTCGCAGAGTACTGACTCGGTCATCGTCCTCGAATCAGAAGATTTGAAGTATCCACGTGAATTTGAACCAAGTACTTTTATGGTATTTTACGTTTTGATCGATTTTGGAGGAACGAAGCGAGCTAAAGGTCTTGTAAAAAACAAACTGTGCAGAATAGTATCCTACATTAATTTTATTGTATAAAAGCCCAAAAAAGATTAATTCTGGTGCGAAATTTTTTAAAAAATACAGGGTTTTTGATTTTTTGCTAACGAAGTATGTAGGCCTACCAAATTTCAACCAAATCGGACTTAAATTACGGCCGATAGATTGCGAACACACATATATATATACAGTACAAGTAGGCTATATGCTACAATTTTTACAACGTGTTCTGGGGACCATGATCGTTGCTCATTTACTACTACTCCCGGCCTAAGTTACAGTAGATTTCTCTTTTAGGACGTTAAAAATGCAGCTTTACTACAGCATGACTGAGTAGGCTACACTCCTAATATTACATTTAGCTGTGCCTAAATCTGACAACTCGCAGATAAATTTAAATGATAAATCCTGGTACAACTACTTTAACGATCAGCAAGTCTCCTGCTTCGTTTATGTAGACCTTCTGCAAAACGTGACCAGTTTAACGGTTTTAATCCTGTAGCATGCTGCATTTCCTGCACAAATTGCTTCCATAAACACCATACAAACTGTGTACACGTACAATTACAAATCACTTTTCTTCCTTGAACGTTTAGGTTTGACTACCGACATAAAATATTTCCCAGACGCATAACTTCACGGTTGTAAATCTTTCCGACACACGGCCCCTAACAGATGGGTATAGTTTCAGTTGGCCCATGCGTCTATTTCCGGACTGGAATCCCATATTGACAAAAGCCATCATTTACCGCTCTGATAGGCCTACAGACTAGTTTAAAAATAGCATTGGCGGTAAACTATACGAAAGCCTTCGTAGAAGAATGTTCCTGTGAATAATTTAATACACCGGTGGGCAAAAGTATTGAGTTTTGAAAGGCCCTGCAATCGTTAAACGTAGAACGTTGGAATTTTACTCATTTTGATTTTAGTAATAATTTGATTTTATAGGCTTAATAAACCGTTACAGAAGTACTACATAATTTGGATTTTTCTTATTTTTCGGGATTTAACAAGAGTGTAAAAAATGTGCTGTCAATAACTTCTTTTTGAACACAACAAACATCTTTATAATGTGCCTTATGTTTCGCACCTAAAAGAAAATGTATTAAAATATTTTTGAAGTTAGGCTATACTTCTTTGCGCCCGTTGTAATCGGGATGGGGTGTAGGTCAAGAAACCGCGTCACGCGTTAGGAGTAAAATCCGGAAAGTGCCTTTTTATACCTTTTCTCTACAAGAGATACTTCAAAAGTATCGGTGGGTAAGTGGTTAACGCACTCGACTTCCACGCTAGAATCCCTGGTTCGATCTTTTTTTTAAAAAATTATAGGAAAGTACGGTATACGAATGGCCAAAGAAGTATAACTTCCACCGTCTGGTCGGACGCAGACCCATTTTTTATTTTTTTTAAATAAATTCTATCCCAGAGCGTCTTTTGCATTCTACTTTTCTGTTGAATATTCTAATAATAACATTAAGCCTATATTGAATCTTCGTCACTATCAGACTACACACTCAAAAGTGTTTAAAATTTTACTTCTTGAGAGTAAGTTTTTTTTCTGATCAGTATTTTTGGGCTTAGGCCTAATTTTTCTAGAATTACCTCTGATGTTAAATAAACATTTTTAAGTAACAATAATAGCCTACCTATATATAATATTTGCATTTACAATTACCCCCCTTGTCCCTATAAATGTATTATCTAGATTTTTTTTAGCGTATAACCTACCAGTTCTAGAAATATGATCGTGTAGTTTAGAATCAGTGTAAATATTAGTCAATTTATTTTTAAATCAAGCCTTTATTATTGATGTTATTCTTGTATATAAATCTATTATTTTGCCCAAACATCGACCAATTTATTAAACAGTATTTTAATTTCCTTTTGTTAAATTTATAGGTAGCCTACATTAATTATTAATATTTTGAAGTTACACATTTAAAAAGTAGTCCATGGTAATTCGTATGTAGTCAGTCTATAATACTTTTAACGAGTATAGCTTAGTAAAAAAAGAAAATGTATTATCTTAACTTACATATTATATAGCCTATATAATGTTAAGACATACATGTTATAATTAATGTATTTTTTATTAGCATACATATTTAAACAAAATTGGCCTACTTAAATTACTAGCATTGCTTTGAATATACAAATAGAGCCTGACATTCAATTTAATTAAGAAATGCTCCACTATACCTGGAACTACTTGTCACACAATACTCCCATTTGCTTTCAGCTTGAAATGACCCCGAAATGTCACATGTGGTAGAGTTAGTTGACATTTTGTTTCTAATAAAACGCCGACAGCCCCTTTTTTATACAAAACAGAGATAAAACTAAGGGACTCCGCCTATTAATAGTTAAGTACGCTACGGTACACAATAGGAATGCAATTAGGACGAGTCTACCCTTAGCGTAAACTACCCTCTCAAATCTGAAAGGTTGTTTCTTTTCAGAACCATTGAGACACTTTCCTTGAATTAAACATAATTATTTAATGTTAGTTAAAATAAACAGTTTTTAAAGATATGCTATTTTTTATGAAAATATTGGTAGGTAGTAATTTAAATGAATCAGAACATGTAAAATTCATCAGATTGAAAAACTTCTTGCACTATGTATTTACAAAACATTTAGTAGGCCTATTATGTTAGAAATGATTTATTGAAAGGGTTTTTTAAGAAATGTCAAAGCATTGCTTCTTTTCTGTTGAGGATATTAAATCTTTTATCCAAATTGTTGAATGATGCATAGGTGCCTCTAATAATTTCTAATGGTTTGTAAACTAAATAATTTGGTACAAAATAAGTATTTTGTATAGTGCTGAAATATTGTTATTTTATAAGGCTGTGATTACCTTGCAGGTACTAATTAATTAACTAGGCCTACCCTAAATAATTATTGTTTCTTTTTGTAATTTCAAAATAAAGTAGTTTAATTTTGTTAAGCTGGTTTAACGGTGACACCAAAATCTTTCTTTTCTTTTTTTAATAATAACTCATGAACAGTTAGTTGGAAGTCTCAAACAAGCAATGCCAAGGAGACCCCTAGGCCTATATTATTTATGCATTACTAGATTTAGGTTTAAATTTATTATTATATTTAGTTAGATATATTGCCACCATTATTATACATTTAAGCTAACAAAGAATCGTGTTTATTTTGATTTTGTTAATATTCATATACAGCCTAGAGGAGTTTGGTAGGCTACTGAATAAATGAATCATTAAATAAGTCTATAAAATCTAAGTAAAAAAACATATTTTAAAAGGTTTCACTCTGAAATAATCCTATTACTTTAAATGAGCAATTCTTGTATCTCTATCTTTGTATCTGCCGCAGATCTCGAAAAGGGCTCTAACGAATTCAAAGTAATTTTGTATTTAGGTGTAGTTTTGATTTTTAAGTACACCCATATAGGCTAGTTGTATTTCGTATAAAAACGCAATTTTTGAGAAATTTAAAAGTTGAACAATTTTAACATACTAGGGTCTTATGGGTTGCCATGTTGGTTAAAAAATAACAACGAAATAGTAAAATAAAGCGATCAAAACAGCTGTTTATAAACAAGCCAATTTATACTGTTTTAGCACGTTGAATTAGAATAAATTGGGCCTGATTTAACAATTTATTTTGTCAAAAAAAAAGGTAAACTTGGCAAAGATGGATAAATTCTAATAATAGTCAATTTTGTAATATAGGCCTGGCTCATTTCTGAAACATAGTATTGAGGTTATGTTAATCCTGCAAAAATTTTTACTATATTAAGGCCGGGTTTCAAAACTTTAGTTGACAGAAGATAGTAGAACTAGAACCAAAATCATAATGAAAGCCTCTCCTCACGTTTCTAAAGCATGTAGGCCCTATTTGAGGTTATAATTAGGGCCTAATCTTGTAATTAGCATACTGCTAATATATTTAAGCCTGGTTTCATAATTTTATAAACCTATGTACAAACGAGCCAAAGATTTTTTTAAACGAGATTCTTTAGCTAATTTTCCAACTGCGAACGAAGTGAAGCAGCCATCTGAGGCTGAAGGCCAAGGCGGGGTTGGGAGCAGAGCCCCTAGTAAATGAATGAATTAATAAAATTTGACAAATTGTTGTAAAGAGGGTAGCCTACCAGTAGGTTATGTTCTTGCTTTTTTCAACCTTTTTGTCCTTTTATATTTTGGAAAATGTATTAGCCTACCGGTACCTCCTTTTGTAGGCTACATACCAAAAAAACCAAACACCTTTATAGAGCTACATTGTAGGCCTAAAGGTCAAAGTTAAATTTTTTAAACTTGAACAAATATACATAGGCTAGGCTATAATGTTTGAGTAACTTATATGATTGTAAAAGGAATGTAAAAACCATGTAGCCATAACCATGTGGGGGTTTGCCTTAAAAATTTGATAAAGTAGAAAATGAAAGTAGGAAATGTATGTCTAAATGATCTATCATATAGCATAACTTAGGCTTATGCTTGATTTATCTTAAATAGCCTAAAAATAAACAGTCAAGATAACTTAAATTGGACTAAACTAAACAGATATTTCATTATTTATCCGAAATATTATCAATTTGTAATTTTTTAAACATAATGTCTTAGTTGCTTTTAAAAGTAGGCCTACATTCAAATAAAATTTTAAAAAAGGTCAATTTAACAAATAAAACTAAACTATAGTAAGCATAAAGGGTCTGTCTAATGAGACAGGCCTGAGACTAAATTTAAAACAAAATAAATTTTCTTTGCAAAACAACATCCCTCAACTTGAAGTAATTAGATCCATTACTGTAAGTAGAAAGTACAGTCCTAAAAGTAATTTAACTTAAAAGCTACTTAGAAACCTATATCATAAAGACTTTGATTTAAATATCTTTAATAGCTTCATTTCAAACCTCTTTTGTTTCGAATTAGATCTTATCTCAAAGTCAAATGTTTATAACTTCAATATTCCAGAGCCAGATAAGGATCCTATTAAGTTCTTAAATTGTAACACTTCAAACTAACTACTGCTAAAATTTATTGTGCCAAGCCCAAAATACTGGTGAAATACCAAGCTAACTTATCATTTAATAGCCTATATAATATGTGCTTAGTAAATATAGTAATCTAATCTATTAATTTCACTTGACGAGTAGTCTTTGGCCAAACCTCATAGAAATGAATATGATAACTTTCAAACAGAGTGTTATTATTAAAGTTTTGGACAAGGCATTTGTATTATCTTGTGGAAAATAAGTACCACAGGAGCCTGAAACTAACCAGTAGTTTATCATCACATTAAATAGACTAAGTTTAGTAGGCTATTGTAATTTGATTAATATGACAATTAACAAGAGCTTAGTTTCAAACAAATAGCTTACTCAGGTCTAAAATTACACAGCTTAATTTACTTGTCTGAATATAAGTAGCCTAGTGCAGTCAGCATGGCCTATTATAAAATTAGAAAAAATAACACTACATATCTACTTCTGAAAATTTTTCTTTCTACGTAGGCTATCCTTTTTAAATAAAATATGAATATTTCTACACTTGCTCAGTTTTAAAATAGTTAATACCTTGCTACTAATAGGTAAGATTCAGATAAGTTTAAAGCATTGTGTAAGAAGGTTAGTTCTGGTTACAATATATTAGGTTTCGATATAAAACTTTAATATGCTATATAGGCAACTGTAAATAAACAATTAATTATATACACTTACCCTCTACTTTTCCCATGGCTAATATTGTAATGGTCTTCACTGCAGGAACAGCCCAAGCTGCTAAATGGAAATATTGTGAGTTGGCTTCTATGGCTTCATGTCCCCATTTCAGTCCTGCGGCTAAAAACCATGTAAGAGTAAGAACAACCCACCAGATGGATGATGCCATACTAAAGAAGTACAATACCATGAATATAATAGTACACATTTCATGTTTAGTTCCTTGTGTAATTGTAGGCACCATTTGTAAATGAGGTAACTTCACAGGCGGAGGAAATGGCTTCCTACAAGCAATAGTGTCTCCAGATCCAAATCCCACAACATAAGCAGAGGCAACCATTAGATAACAAAGAGAAAGAAAAATTATGGGTCTTTCAGGATATCTAAACCTATCTGTATCTATCATAAACGTAAGAACCGTGAACAAACAAGATGCAGCGCACAGCACTGACCACACACCAACCCATATCCTAGCAAATCTTCTCTGCTCATCAGTAAAAAACATTCCATCACATGGAGCACCACAATCTTTTTCTACTTTATCTACAACTTTCAGTGAATAATCCATACCCTTTGGAACTTTAAACTGAACAGGACAAGCAAACCCAATGTCTCGCGCATTTTCTGGAATAGGAGGAAATTGTAAGTGATCATTTGGTGTTCTTCCTAATCCAGAGCGATATCCACCAGGACCTGAATATCCACTCATTCCAGTATGAGTTGGAGGATTCCCTACAGCAGGTCTACTACCCCCATTAGCACCAGCAGTATTATTTTCACCAACACATATATCAGTCCCACCTGCCTCTGGAAATTTAGCACAGTCCAGATCATCTGGCCAAGGGAAACCAAATTTATTCATTACTTCCTCACAGCCATGTCTAGCAGAGAGACACAAGGACCTACAAGGTGGAATAGGCCGATATAATATAGTACAAACTGGGGCATACATGGAACACAAGAAAAACTGTAAATCGTGGCTGCACTTTATTTTAACTAAGGGGAAAAACTGATGCACTTCCAAGCCAGCGTCCTCTTGTTTTTGGTGATTGAGTAAGTTAGGCATGATGGTTTCATTATATTTTATATCCAAACAAAATGGTATTGTAATGGGTTCACACTGGCCATGGTTTGGTTGACTATCTCCATGATAGTCTGAAACTCTGGATGTGCCATGCTGAGAGGCAGAACTTGTTTCAAACCATCCCATAACCACACAAAATAACACTTTCCACACAATGCTCATTTTGATTTAAAATTATTTTATATAATAATTGAATATTATTACAGAAAAATTAACTTTAAACTAGTTTCACAACATATCATGTGCATGTGAGGTTACATGTGCACAAACCGAAAATTCACACATTTTATTTTAACACTTCAAAATACGTATTAACTACATAATTATTGGTATTTCAATTAACTAAAAACGAAACACTTTCTGTACAAACAAAAACATAATTTGAATTAACTTTCGTTCACTAAAACTCACGCCTTTTGTTTACCGCTTTATACAACGGAACTCGTCTAACCTCGAACTAATAACAACTGCCGGACTGGAATGAAACAACAAAACATGGCGTTCCCCGTGAACCGACGAATCACAAGCTTGTAGGGCTAGCCAACTCAACGCTACTAAATTTACCTGCTAACTGGCTACAAGCTTTAAACTTATTTTTGAAGTAGTCGTCTGCAAACTAATTTTAATCGGTTATTTTAAAATACGTAAGCAAATTTACATTATTTTCAAAATAACATACATTGTTGATATGCACTTCTTTTCAAAGAACTTATGAAGCAAAAATTTAGTTTGTAGAACTTTGTAATTTAGCAATCAATATGTGTTTGATTATGTGCAATAATAAGAGTTAAAGCATTTTTAACTATTTAAAGATAAAAACTGAAGCTACACAAAATTTAAATAAGATTGTTAACTTTTCTTAATAATATTTAAAATCTCATGTTTTCAAACAGTAATAATGAGACATTGTGAGACTTTACTGTTAAGTTGGTAGATTGATGGAAAGACAAGCGTTAAGCGCTTTCTTGTGGTTATTGTTGGTACTTTATTCTTACTGAGCTTTTAGTTTTAAAACAGTACTTTAGCTGTTATAATTATAAATTATTATTACAGTATGATGTATGTTTTTAACATTCGAAATTTGAATTAAACTACATTAAATTACTATTAGATCAGTTAAAACATAGTTTTTATAGCCAATAGGTTCATAGGTCCATGGGCATAACATTCATAGTTACCGGTATTTAAAAAAATCTTAGCCTACTATTAAAATAACATTAATTGTTTTTAAGTTTATTTTAAAAACTAAACAAACAAAAAATTATTAGAAATATAGACAATGGTTTGGCCAGATTTCCATAACAGTTTAAAATATAGTTTTAACTTTTTTTTATTTTTGATTATTAAAAGTTTGAAGTCAACATTTATTTTGGTTTAGTAGAAGGAAATAGAAAATAGTAAAAACATATTGTAATCGATTTTGCACAACTTTGTCTTCTATATAATGTACAAATGATAAGAATGTAAATATTTGAGGTATGCCTATATATTCGGCAACTAAATAAATGTAATTTATTAAATTTTAATTCTTGATTGAATACGTTATACAAATATTTCTAGTACTGGTAGGCTACTCAATAATT
The DNA here is from genome assembly GCA_018207615.1 of Philaenus spumarius. Taxonomy (NCBI): domain Eukaryota; kingdom Metazoa; phylum Arthropoda; class Insecta; order Hemiptera; family Aphrophoridae; genus Philaenus; species Philaenus spumarius. The sequence goes on from JAGFPH010003781.1 coordinate 53,951, forward strand.
ATTATTTTACTAACATTTATTAGTAGGTCTAATACTAGCAGGCCCTACCCGGCTTTGCACGGATAGACAAATCAAAGTTAAATGTATATTAAAAAATATATTATATCAATAAATATATTACACTATGTATTTCTTATGGGGATTTTTAGTAACTTTGACCCCCCCCCCCAAAACCTCCCCTAAAATTTAGATTTTTTTAAAAACTCTTTCTTAGCGAGCACCTAGTGCCCTAGAGGAAGCTACATAATAAATTTCATTCCAATCCGTTCGGTGTTTCTCTTTAGTAACTTTGACCCCCCAAACCCCCCTAAAATTTAAGATTTTTTTTTAAACCCTTTCTTAGTGAATACCTAGGCCCTAGAGGAAGCTACATACCAAATTTCATTCCAATCCATTCGATGGGTTTTTGTAGTAACTTTGACCCCCCAAACCTCTCCTAAAATTTCAAATTGTTTGAAAAACTTTCTTAGCGAACACCTATGGCCCTAGGGGAAGCTACATACCAAATTTCATTCCAATCCGTTGGATGGTTTTAGAGAAATCGTGATTTTGTAACTTTGACCTCCCCCCCCCAAACCCCCCTAAAATTTCGAATTGGTTGAAACCTTTCTTAGCGAGCATCTATGGCCCTAGAGAAAGCTACATATCAAATTTCATTCCAATATGTTAGGTAGGTTTTGATAAATCGTGATTTAGTAACTTCGACCCACCAAAACCTTCCTAAAATTTCGAATTTTCAGAAACCCTTTCTTAGGGCTCGTCTAGAGCCTATAAAGAGTACTAGTGCCAAATTTCATGTTTGTAGGCCTCGTGGTTTTGCAGAAATTGTGACTAGTCAATGGTATTTGGCTTTTATAAGTATAGATTAACATAACATTGTACATACTACTGAATTAGATACCGGTATTAAAATTTTGAAAGTGACCCATTAAAATATAAACTTTCATCTACAACCATAAAATGATTGCATAACTTTCGCTTTCATAGCCATTAAGTAGAGCATTCAAAAAAGCTTACAGGGCGTGAAGTGAATGATGACACTCTCAATGCGCGAATCATGGGAAGTAGAAAAGAGTAGACATAGGCCAACTAACTGAACTAATGTGCAATGTGGTTGTCCCCTAGCAGCTGTCCCGCACAAACGCAGACTTTCTCTTTGATTGCGCATCCCCAAGACAGTTTCATCACTCACCATGGCCTGTACATTGAGTAAAAGTTTTAGGCCTACTTAAATGCCCATGTCTCTCAGTGTAGTTAGTATTTTTGAAAAATATATAGTACTTATTAATTTTACTCGCCTTTCTGCTTCTTTTGATGTAAACAAACCTATGAAAATCTAAATTGACATCATGCCGTGACAGTCGTACAAGATGGATCTGCACAAATTATAATAATTCGACCACGTACCGGTAGCTGAAACGCTGACGTGAGTTGAGCGAATTAATTATATGTTTCCAAAATTAACTTTATATGTTTTAGAGTTTCAAACAACTATTTGTAACATTGGCGCTGTCAAACTATCTACTCACGAAGGCGCTGACTAGCTGCCTACGTGCACAACATATATTAGCAGAATTTGTTGTAACTCAGCCTCTAGCCCTGGCTCATGTGCTGCTTCATTCCATTCACAGTGGAAAAACTCGCTTTGCGAGTTTGAACCTCGCCCTTGGGGCCTCGGCTTGTGGACTGCTTTGCTTCTGGCAGCATACAAACTTGGCCGTTGGGCTTCGGATCGGAAAATGTCCCATGGTAAAATCCCCGCGTGAATTTGAACCGGGTACATTTATGGTATTTTACGTTTTGATCGATTTTGGCTATAAGGTCGTGTAAAAAAAAACAAAATGTGCAGAAAAATATCCTACAAATGTCAAATAATCCTAAAAATAGCCTAGAAATAATATCAACAATTTTCTACTTCTATTTGAGAAACCACTCATGTTCTGGACATGAGTTGTTTCTCAAATAAACACAAATTTCAAAGCTATACAAAAACCACAATGGATGAGTGGACTTGAGTTGTTTCTCTATAGAAAATTGGATTTATCATAAAATCTGATGGAATGACAAAAAACGTATTTTGGAAAAAAAATGGACATGATGGTTTCTCAAATAACCTAATCATTTATTTTGTTAGATAAAACTCTAACAAAATTTCATTCTCGTACGAAAACCCTAAAAAAACAGTTACTTTCGGTCAATCAACGTGCAAGCTTCCGGTTGTTGGATTTTTTGATGGATAAACGAACTGGTCCGAGCGACGTAGACAACCAATATGTGTACTACCAAATTTGGAATTAAAATGAGGCCGCTATAGTGCGAACATATATATATAATTTTTAATGACACCAAAAAACGTGTTCGGGGGATCATGATCGGTGCTCATTTACCACTCACGACCTAGGTCTCACCATAAGGGTCACTGCAATAGCTCATCTTCCTATGGAAATTCAATAATAATCCTCCTAAAAATTTTTAACAGATCTTACTACTAAATAGTTTTGAAAGTTTATTATAGGTAGTAGCACTTTCAATGATAAGGAAGCATCATTGAAATGACATATCGTTTTATAATTATCCGATAAAAAATAAAGGAAAAATTTGGATTTTAATTAATTTAACATTGATGTTATGGAGTGTCAGCCAACATGGCCGACAGCTAGAGCCGACCCTTAAGTCAATCGGAAATGACACAATGGGATGAGACTATATTTTCCTGGTCAACACACATGTTAATGATTACTGGATGAACAGTATAGGAGTCTGAGGTCCAGTGGTATCATAAAGGAGTAATTTTCACTGAAGTCCATTGATATGACAGCCACTGAGCCACATTTGACACACAGGTATCTTTGAGGCTTTTAAAATACCTTGACTGGCTCTTGGCAGTGTGAGAATGAGGAATTAATTTTTCTATTTTGGTTGTCAGTTCATCAACAAATTCATCAATAGTTCATGTAAGTGTTACCATGTTTTTATGTTCTCAAGAAGTACCTAAGTCCATATCTGCTGCTTTTTGTTGAGTTGTTTTTCATAATTCAGGTACTTTTGATGGCACTTCAACATCTAAAACTGTTTCAATTTTCATTTTCCCATTTTGATGTAGTTTTTCTAATTTATTTTGTGCATAACCAATAATTTTGGAGTTTTGTAATTTCAAAGGTGAACACCCGACATCTGTCAAAGAAGCATTTAAAGAATCAATAGCCTCTTCTTTTTGTAACTGAGTTTCAGTCGACAGAGCAAAATCGTCCTCTACTGATAGATTTTTCTTCACAGTTACTTGCAGTTGAGAATATATTTTTATAGCAATTAGTACATAACTTTTCCCCTGGTTTCACTTTTAGACCTTTTATGACACAGGCCTCACTCTGCTGAAAACTTACTACTCTTTAACTATTTTAAATTTGTTTCTTATGATTTTTATGAGGATCCAGCACAACTTTTGGAGGAATTCATACTTTGTCAAAAATAAACTCTTATGATTAAAATTGTTTCTAATTATTTCTTTACTATCTAATTCACTTCTTATCTTAATCAAGTTAAGCTCTTCTTCAGACAAATCACAAACAATTTCCAACCCTTTTTTTGTGACAAGTTGTTTTGTGGCATTCTGTCAGTTGTAATAACCCTACACTACATTTTATCATCCATTTTAATTGAAAATTAATTTAAAAGCAAGTTAAATTTTTCTTCTTCAAATTTGCATATGAATTAACTTTAACTTTTAGCATTTAAGTTGAAATAATTTTACAAAATAATTTAACTAAGAATTTTAATTAAAAATTAATTATCTTTTGTGTATTTAAAATACAATTTTGTACCAAACCAATGGTTAAAATTAATAATAGTTTGTAATTTATATTTAGGTAGCAGCACTTCCTGGACTACTGCAAAATTATCATAAATAGTTTCAAATTTAACTTATGGGGGACAGCACATTACGGATTCAGGAAGCTGTAGCTGAGATTAAACGCTCAACAGTGAGATGGGACAAATTTTTTAATTAAACAGTGTGCCGCCTCACTGAGAAAGACAGTAACTCTTTTTCCAGATTTATTTAATTATTTTTAAAAACAAATTTTAATCATGAAGGCTGTTCTCTGGTGGCTTTTAAATGAACTATTCTGCAAATAGTTCTTACTTAAACTACGAGAAACTTAAACTACTAGAAGCGCTGTTGAGCTGTTTTTTTAGTCACTGTAGAGGTATTTTATACAGGACAAATCTCTATCAAGTCACTGTAGTATTTTAAAAGATTTTTGATCAAATGATAAGTGCATCTAGAAACATTATAACAACTTTGTTTATTATTGTTTATCATAAGAATTTCCCATACAAAACATAAGAAGTCAAAATAGCCCCATACGTGACATCAGCTTATGCGTGTGCAATTTTCAAACAAATCGTATCAATAAGTAACAGCTCACATTAAAACGTAACAGCATATTATAATACAAATTTTACAAGAACATAAATCCTAACTAATCTGATAGTAATTTATCAAATTTATTTTACTTTATGTAATGAAACCTCACTATAATCAAAATGTGCTTTTGAAATATCGTTTATATAATACAAAATTATAAAAACAAATCACTGAGCCTGTAAAATTTGTATATACGCTAAAGAATATTACCGTAGCGTCCGTATCTATATAGCATATACCGTTGGCAGTACTGTTTCCTAATTCTGTAACTGTATTGTTACCATGTTAACCTTTTCCTTTTGAGCCTTCTTATTTTCTCACTTCTGTTTCAATTTCCGTTCCATTATTTCCCAGTTTTCCCACCATAAGTAATCCAGAATTCAGAACATTCATATTTGTGTAAGATGGCGTCAACGCGTATTTGTTCACATCATTTAAGTGTTATTTTCACTGATAAATTTCGAATTTTTGGATTTAGTTAATATTTATTTTAGACCGCTAACGCTGCCAACACATGGTAAACATTGGGTGTGACCAATGGACCGGTGCAGACTGAAGCGAAGCGAAGTAAATTAAAAATTCTTGTTTTTAAGAAATCAGTGGACCGAAATCGCAAAGCGAACTAAATCCGAAAACCTCGTTTTTTACATTTAAACTAAAAAACTTCGATTTTTATACATCGGTGGACCGAAATCGCGAAGCGAAGTGAATTTTTAAACTTTGTTTTTTACATTTAAACTTAAAAATTTAGATTTTTAGACATCGGTGGACCGAATCGCAAAGCGAAGTAAATCAAAAATTCTTGTTTTTAAGAAATCAGTGGACCGATATCGCGAAGCGAAGTGAATTAAAAACCATCGTTTTTTTAACATTTAAAAACATTATTGGATTTTAAGATATAATAGTGATTATTTATTTAATTTTTAATAATTTTATTTCATAAAAAAAGTATATTAGTGGTACTTGTTGGTGGTTGTATATTGTTGTAGTACAATCGATGTGTCAGTTGGAGCGAAGTTCATTAGCGAACACTTGCGCAAATCATTAACTCAATGTAAATAATATTTTATATGCAAAATCTTATAATGTATCTCTTAAATGTTTGTGCAAGTAATTAGAAACATATTTGAGGACCTTGTGGAAGTAAAAGCGATGTCGTGGTCTGACCGAAGTCGGGAATCTCGAACCGGTATGCAAGGTTTTAATTAATTAAAATATGTATTTCATTTAAATATGATGCCATTTTATTAGTAAATGAACATATAGGCCTACTAATAAAATAATTTTTTTAAACTCAAACACAAAGTAATTGTCCTCTTTACCCGTTCAAAGCCCGAAGCGAAGTCAATTAATAAACTGCGGAATATTAGTTTTCACTCTATAAATTTTTTTAAATTAGACATTTTATATTTTTACCGTATTTCGTATATAAATACGTGTATATTGTGTCCTATACACAAATAGTTATGCACAAAATTAATTATATATTAGTATAAGCGTTAAATTCAATATCTCAAAAAGGGAATGAGATAATCAAAAATTTTTTTCACCTAAATTATCTCCATGAAAATAAATGAACTTTAATTTAGTAAAATAAAAATTCTGTGTATTTTGTTCCTTCTATTTTATTAAGTCCATTGCAAGTTTCAATATATAATTTACAAGCAAAATAATGGTTCGCTCAATTCCAGTGAATGGCTTCAGCATTTAAAATAAAGGTATAAACTACATTTTACTATTTGGAAAAACATATTTAATAATATTAAGCAGTATAGTAATACAAAAATATGTAAGTTCTGATATGATTTCTATATTCGGTTTTAAACTATATAACCTACTAATATTTACAAATACAAAGCAAATTTACCCTACGGATATGTATTTACAATCACCAAATATATCTCAATATGCCCGGTTCACTGTATTTAGAGGCTTTGCAAGCTAATGAAGTAAATTATTTTTGAAACTAGATTTTCAATCAATTTGGTGCACTCTGTTGAGAATTAATATGTTCTTCCCGTTGAGGTGTGTGGAGGCTCAACCACTGCAATGATGTGTGGAATCGGCATATCGCATATATCATTTCGTTTTGGCCAGTAAAATGAAGGGGATGGTCCTGCCGGATGAAGAAACCTAACTTTTACATCTCCATCTTCTTTGGCAACATTTGTTATTTTTCCAAAAAACCAGAAATTGTCGTATGTACAAGCAATGTAGCGAGAGGGGTACAAATCTTCTTCTTCACATTTAAAGTCAACCCTCTTCTTATGTTGTACGTTAGACTTGGCTTTTCATCACAACTGACTTGCCTTGCTTCTAAAGTTCCAAAACAGTCCAAGGGTCTGTAGTTGTAAAAACTCCTTGTACCTGGGAGGGTATTCAGATCTTCAAAACGTTTTTCAAACTTGCAAAGAATCAGATCTTCTGAATCTTTTGAAATGAAGTGGAAGTAAATTTTTGAAATGTTGGATTCACAAAACTGAAAAAAAGTAGTTGCAGTCAGTTTTTAACTTGAAGAGACTTTTGAAGACTTGCTTTTCGTGCCAACCGTTTAACAGTTCCTCCAATACCGTCACATTCTGTTTTGCCACGGCTTGTAGCGAAGAAGGACCATTGGCCTTTAATTTTGAAGTCTTGTTGATGCAGTGATAGGTTCATAAAGTTGTACTTATTTTTGTATTTTCCTGCACAACCGTCACTATAATAGTGAACATCTGTGATGTTAGGAAAATTTTCTTTTTTATAGTTATAAGAACCTACCTTAAAAATTTCATCAAGATTGGGTGTCAAATAAATAAATGAGAAATTATTTTCTTTTCTACGACACATTTTGTTTTTCACTGTCCAAGGCGCGGAAATTGAAAAACATCAAAACTTTTGAAAAGTGCCATAACTCAAAAACTAAGTGAGATAAAAAGTTGAAATTTGGTGGTGTTACTTATCTCTACATATAGATCAAACATGCCAAGTTTCATTCAAATCTGAAGTGGTGGGTGAAAAAACAATTTTTTGTGGTTGAACTTTTTGGATAATAGTACAATCGTTGGGTCAGTTGGAGCGAAGTTCAATTATGAACGCTTGTGAAAATCATTAACTCAATGAAAATAATATTTTATATGCAAAATCTTATAATGTATCTCCTAAATGTTTGCGCAAGTAATTAGAAACATATTTGAGGACCTTGTGGAAGTAAAAGCGATGTCGTGGTCTGACCGAAGTCGAGAATCTCGAACCGGTATGCAAGGTTTTTATTAATTAAAAATATGTATTTCAATTAAATATTGGAAAATATGATGTCATTTTATTATTAAATGAACATATACTAATAAAAAAAATTTAATTACTCAAACACATAGTAATTGACCTCTTTACCCGTTACATTGAGCATTGAGCATTTGAGTCAATGCTAATTTACCAAACGACGTGCACGTCTATGTTCACGACACGACAGTGCGCATTGAACTTTTACGATCTCCAATCAGAATGAATATGTGTTGTTTGTATGTTAATTTGTGTTCGTAGTATTTTTATATAACCTGATGATGGACTGTTAAGTCCAAAATTGCAATTAATTGTTTTTTTAGATAGAGAAAAACCAACAAGGATCACTGACGTGAGTAAAAAAATCACTTATAATTAATATTATAAAAATTGATCCGTGGCTAAAATGATTGATTCTAAATTAATGCTTTACCATAACTGTTACAAGATGAAACCAGGCCTGCTTCAATTTGGAATGTTGCCTGTTTTAACTTGGAACATGTATTATTAACACATTTTAGCTTCAGCAACACAAATTATGTTGAATATTTTCTTGTTTCAGGTTTGAGTCTCAGCAAGAAGACTAAAAAGGATAGTGTTAGTCTAAGTTCGTGAAACGAACGTGTCCCACGTCCGTTTAGAAAAAAAAGTAAAAAAGGTGTCAGCCAACTTCGAGTCTATCATGCCTTTGTACGTACCCTTTTTGAAGGAAACTACAACTTAAATGGGTTTCCTTGTGTAAAACTCAAAAGTCAGGGTGAACCATATAGGCCATATTTTGGCCTTGGTATTTTGTGGTTTTTCAGGTTCCTTTTTTATTTTTATGGTTGTGTTTTATTTCAGGTTTTTTAAAATTATTTACGGGTTTTTATTTTTCAGTTTTTTTCCAATTTCAGGCATGGAGAAGCCCACCCCCTTAGTTAAGATTATTTAAGCCGCCACCCTGGCTCTGACCCTCCTCTCCCTAGTTATACTTACAAAAGTATGATGGAATCCCTGAAATGTAATGGTTTGCAGGTTTTCATCTGTTCACTGTCGTATGTTTTAACGGGCTTTTGTATTCCACCCTGTCCCTCCCTTGTATTCATTTCTTCCCACTTGTATTCCATTACATTTTTTCTTTTTTTACTATTGATTTAAACATATTTTTGTTTTTTTACTAAATAACTAAACATTTATACCTGTATATATATGTTGCACGTTAAAACCTACTCACATCATTGCTACATGTTGAAAGTATTCCGTTAAATCTTTAAAATAAAACTTTACTAACCTTCAAACAATCGCTTATTGCTCAAATATGTCTGACCGCGGTTTCGACATCACAGTGTCATTGTCGAAGACAAGAAAATTCTCACATTGCACTACACATGGATAATACACATGCAATAATTACACGTTATTATTTTTTGGTCTTAATTTAAGATCGGCCTAGCTTGTGGTTTGTTTAAGAGAGCGTATAAGGTGTGTAAAAATGAAGATGATTTGGAAAAAGAAATAACCAAAATAAAAAACGATTTATTAAATAACTCCTATCCTAACTTTATTATTGAGAAAGCGTTTAAAAAAGTGAACAACAATAAACCTAAAAAAACTATGGAAAAACCAAAAGCCACTGTTCAGATTCCATACATAAAAGGCGTGTCGGAAAAGATCAGACGAATTAATACGAAATTCTCGATTAGGACAGTGTTTAAAAACTCTAAAACGATTAAGAATTGGGTTAGTAAATTAAGACCAAAAAATAATAACGTGGACAGTAAAGATATTGTTTATAATTTACCGTGCCAGTGTGGCGTGTCGTATGTGGGACAAACATCACGTCCTTTTAAAAAACGGGTCTCAGAGCACAAGAAATGCATTTCTGCTGGTGAGGTTAATCGCTCGAAGATCGCAGAACATGTAATAGCAAACAACCATGCTATTAGTTGGGACAAGGGGTCTATTTTACTTAAGGAAAATAATTGGAAAAAAAGGGTATTTAAAGAAACAGCGATTATGTCTGTAAGAAAAAACTGCATTTCTCAGCCTAGTTCAACTATTAGTGCGGTGTATTTACCCTTAATTCATAACGAAGTAAATAGACTCTTGGACAGGCCTATGAAGGAAATTGATAAAGTAAATGTGGTGGGGGCTGTTCCTTGCAATGACCATCAATTAAGCCCTCAGTTAACCAGTGTTAGGCGATCTGAGAGGCTTAGACGTAGGACATAGTTGTGTGTATTCACCTGAAGACGCGAAGTGTTTTTGTTCTTCGCGAAACGTCGTGTGTAATTGTAAAATATTGTCCATAGTACTGTGTGTGTTTTTGTGTATGTGTTGTGTGTGTATTGTGACGTGGAATACTTTTCCCAATATTATATTTTTTATTTGGACTACGGCACGTGGACAACGTATTTTAATTTCAAGGTGGGTGTTATCCATAATATATTTTAAATATCTTATCCCCCACCTATAATGTCCTTCAAGATAAAAACAAATTTTGTTGTCAAATCTTTAACCCAGTAGGTCTGCTTTGTTAGAAGTGTCTTAGTGGAGAAGTGCTTTGTTAGATTGTTCTTAATTGTATAGGTTGTTTTGTTCAGTCATTTGTTGTTTTTAATTTTGTTTCTCTTTGGTTGTAGTTATTATTTTAGTTTCTCCTTAATTGCACATGTTTATTGATTTTGTTAGAGGTTTGGTTTCTCTTTAGTTTTGGTTAGTTGTAGGCCTAAGTTACGGTTTCATTCTAAGTTTATAATGGTGGTTCCCATTGGTAGCCTATAGGTCATATGGTTGCCAGTTCGTAATTCGTTATTTAGGCATCATCTTTAGTCTCCAGTTGGTTCATGAAGTCAGAGAATGTTTAAACCTTGACAATGTATTTTGTGATTTTTGTTGCACCAAATACTAGTGTATTTAGATTTGCTTTCAGTATTTGGCTCATTTTATGACTGTTTAAACTTGAAACTGCAATAACAACATAACAATACATTAAGAATAAAATAACTTAAAACAAAACCTAATTAAATTATTTATTTTTTATAAAAAAAATAATTTCTTCGGTCAAATCTAAAATGAAGTTTGTAGAACAGCTTTTAGACCATGCACTCGATAATTAATTACGTCTTTATAACATTTAAGTCATTGCAACACACATAGTTAAGCTAAGAAATGCTTAACACACACTTATTTAAGAAATACAAAAATTAGATGTAGAGTGAGTTTAGATCTGAATGTAGCAGCTTTTGAAAGTGAAATAGAAATAATAAAGTAAATTGCAAAATAAATTAAACACATTATGAAATAAAATATACTGACATATTTTAATATAAGTTGTAATTAAATATTAAGCAGAACATAAGAGTTAAATTTTATAGTATAATAGATTACCTTAAAAGGCCCGTCTTGTGACTTCAATTTTGGTCTCTGACTAGTTTCGAAGTCGCAACTTCATCATCAGAACTTAGTTTTTATTTTTTCATTCCTTCTGTAGGAATCGTCAAACATTAAAACAATAGTCAAAACACACAACACATACACAAACACTAATTAAAACAGTCATGACTAGCACCGGTGTGCACTCGATAGTATCCGGTGGAGCACTGTCGATAAGAACGAAATATTAACCACTATTGACCTTCGATGTATGTTTTAGGACAGTATCGTACAACTGATTCGATCTGAAAAATAAAAAATAAAAACTAAGTTCTGATGATGAAGTTGCGACTTCGAAACTAGTCAGAGACCAAAATTGAAGTCACAAGACGGGCCTTTTAAGTTAATCTATTATACTATAATATTGTGACTTGGTGCCATAAATAATGCATATCTAAGTTAAATTTTAATATAAATTTTAAAATCGCCTTTGTTAAGAGTGAAACTTTTCAAAACAGTTTGCGTGACAGCCTACATCACATTTTTTGCACTTCTTAGTAGTATTTTTGTGACATTCTGTACACCTTATTTGAGTTGGGCTCGATATAATTAAATGACCCGCAAAATCCAACCACACTTTATCACAAATTATAATTTTCACAGTGGTTTCAACGGTCTCCCAATTTGCGTACGATTTCCAAATTTCCCAAGATACACTTGAACAATATGACGAATAAAACATAGAAAGTCATAAAATCCTTTATCCATTCGACCTAAGGATTTTACAACTGGTAGGCATTATTGACCCTGCAGCTCAGAGTAAACAGTATTAGTTGCCAGTACCATTTCTTCATCCTGTTACTTGGCCTGTAAGGTGACACATTCTGATCCAGCCTGTCCATATACAAATTGTATAAACTTACGCAAGCAGGCAGCTTTACAGAAAAAAAAAAACTCGGAGCTGCTCCAACCATTATAGGTGCCAATAGGCTCTACGCCTGCCTTATTGGATGCTAGAGTCACAACATTATAACCATTGTACCGAACTACAGTAATTCCAGATAGAACGTCAGTTAGTTGCTCATAGCTTGCTTTTGGGTGAGGTAGAGAGGCATTTTCAATTCTATCCAAACGGATTGTACCTGTACAGTCATAACCATTTTTTCCAAGTTCTTCAATTAGCCGTAAAGAAGTACAATAGTTATCAAATAGTTATCAATAAATAAACTGTATCCAGAATCCTGGAGCAGTTTTTTTTACTAATTCCACCACAACAGATCCTCCACAGTTAATAATGCCTTTAATAGGGGGCAAATTGAGAAGCGAATGGCGCATGTGAGGCGACTGGTATAAAGAAATCAGAAACAACGAAGGAATTGAGATGGTAGCTTTTGAAGTTAAAGTAGTTGCTGAAACTCTGATAACAGTAGTTATCAAACCATCCTTTGAAATTCTTTAAGGCACATCTATGCGAGTCAAGAACCAAAAAGTAGTTTGAATACAAACCTCAATCTAAACCTAAGAATTGATTTTTTCTACGTTCTAGATTATACAATTTCTTCTTCATAAGAAAGATTTACACAACCCCACTGACAAAATTATTATTCAGTTGCGGATAAAAACGTAGAGGTCATAATAACTTTAGATCAAAATGTTAGTAGAAATATAGATCAATAGATTTGGTTTAGATATATTATTTATATTAGTTAAATTACAAGTGAAAAAACATGGACCAAGACCGGGATTTGAAACCAGGTTCTTTACCATTCCGTGGTAATGCTCTATCCTGATCACTCCAGATATTGGTCGACATCCAACTGAAACTATGAAGGAAGAGAATTGTATCAATAAATTCAAGTTTTTGGAGTTTCTGATTTGAAAACATCTGTGTTTTTGCCTTTTCCTTTTCAGACTTGATGAAGATGTTGTTAGTTGCTGATCATAGTGCTATTAGCAATACTAGCAGGTCGATATCCTCTCCAACAACAGCAACTGTTCGATGTAGAAGAGATTTGTCAATAGCACACCCACGATACGAGTGTCAGCTTCACCAACAGCAATTTGTGTTTTATTTCCTGCATCAATCATTTGTTGTGAAAGCTAGCTAATCAGACTTGTCTTGTTGTTTTCATTTGTAAAAACCTTTTCTTGTTGAACGGTCACCTTCAAATGTAGGTCAAATATCTGCAGTTTCTTTCATCTTCGCTTCTGCTCACAATAATTTTAGTATTGTTCATATCAGTATAGAAATCAAAAACTACTGTTATTTCATGGCCATAGTGCTTATTGGTGGAGGGGACATAGTATTGCTGGCAAAATAGAAGTAAAGTAGACCCAAGTGTATTTAAAAAAAATAAATAGACCTTCATGTGTAAAATGTTAAACAATGAGAAAGGTTTCCTATATGTATTTTATATTTTAATAGCTTTACAAATAAAGTCGAAAATTTTGATTTTTTTATTTGTTTTACCCAACATTATTTCCAAAACTATAAACCATAAGAAACAATCGATAGGACCTTTTTTGAAGAGAATTTACTCTAGCTTAAATTTAATTAGGACTAGTGTTTCGCTAAACTCTATATTTCCCGAAATAATTGAAAATTTAAAAAAAAACCCTTTAGCCCTTTAGATCACTCCCCTCCCACTCACACCTTTCGGGGAATTTTAGTATATTATACAGGGCCCTCAAATGAGTAACTATTCCAAGTTTTTAAACTTCGGGATTTTTTCCTCCTGTTTTAACTGTACAATTGTACTGTTTTAAGTTGACTGTACAATAATTGTAGAAATTAAGTAAAAAACACAGATTTTTTAATTTTGTTGTATTTTCCACGGACTATATCTTCAAAACTATAGCAATTACAAGAAAAATGAATAATTTTTGAAGAAAATTGACAGTAGTTAAATTTTTTATAGGGTTAGTTTTTCGCTAAACTCAATATTTCTCGAGTTATTTAAGAAAACATGTAAAAAAATACTTTTGATGCCTCCCAAACTTCCCGCCCACCCCCCACTTTCGGAGAACTTTAGCATGTTGTACAAGACACTCGAATGAGCAACTATGCCGAGTTTCAAAACTTCGGGTTTTTTTTCTCCTTTTTTGGCTAAATTGACCGGATTATTAATCAAAATTGCTTTTGTGTCAATTTTTGTTTCAAACCATACACTTCTCATAGTTATAATTTTTTTTCTTCTGCCTTGGGGTACAAAAACACTAGATACATTATCACAGACTTTTTTATACATAAATACTTTCCTTTTTCTTGCCATACAAATGTGTTTTTTTGTTTGTTAAACCTCATTCAAAACTTGCAGCACAGACAAATGATAGAACACATCAAAAGTTAGTGTGTAACTTCATCTTATCTCTTTGTATATTTTTGAAGATCCTTTATTTTACAATCTTGTTCTACAATGTTAAATCAAGGAAGAAAAAGAAAAATGAATTCCATTACACAGTCAATTTTATTCAGTACATAGTGGGTAAGATATCCTACTCATCATGACTTTGCAGTACACAATTTTACCAAATTAAGAAGATTTACTGGTCCCACACAGAGCAGATCTCCACAGCAGTCGGAGTTCAAAGTACACTGAAAAAAAGTAGCATTTAAATTTAATTCTAAATTGTTTATATTTTTAAGTGTATTGTATGTGTATTTTTCACTTTTATAAAAAAAATATTTTCGTTTAATTGCGTTTTAATAGGAAAATCAAATCCTTTGTGTTTACATAATTTTAAAATAAACTATAAACTAATAATGTAAATATTTTTAAACAATGTTTTAAATAAATAAATAAAAATATTTCACCGATAATAATAAAAAACTACAGCTAAACATTTTCTTCAAGGGAATAAATTCAACATATTGAATGGCGATTAATATATGACTCAAGGAAATTGAATAAGGAATTTCTAGCATGTAGATGTCAAATATAGGCTTTCATAAATTCTGAACATAGTCCAGAAGGGTTTTAGGAGGATACATTTCTTAAGGCAAATAAACATTTATTTAATCATTTATATTTCTCTACAACTCAGCTTTACGTTTATTATGCAAATATATTATTGTTTAATTGGTTAGCAGAAATATTTAAAGTTTTTAAAACTATTTATGGAAATAGGTGTAAATATTTGTTTGTTTTACCACTACTCAAAATAATGTGGATATGGTTGTATTTTAAGGAGGCAAATAATAAACAAAATAATTTTAGTTTTCGCTTTCTATTTGTCAATTCTCTTTGCTGTGGTTTATGTGAGATTGTTGTTTTAACAGCACTCTTTATATTTATATGTAACACAATGATGTGGCAACCTCAAAACTTATTTGTCATTAGAAATGGCAATTTTAATTTTTATATAAATAATTAAATACTGTATAATTTGAATTTTTGAACATATTTAGACTAGACATACAAAATGAAGTTATTTTTACTATTTTGGAGTGTTGGTTTTTAATTGCAATTCCTTTATCCCCATCAATAAAAAAGTGTCTGCGATTCAAACATTTAAAGTGGAGATCCTTTATGAAGCTTATTCTAGATCTAAAATATTTTAAACTATTATAAAGATAAAAATATTATCTTTTAATTGCCTTTTATTTCATATTGATAGATCAAATGATTTAGAAGTTATTAATATTATAGGCTATATTATTGATTGAAGTTGTAAACATAACCCCAAAGTATAATCTACACTAGGTTTTGTTTGCATATTTCAGATGATGGGTGAAATCAGCTGTTATATTATTAAGTTAAACGAATAGGTATTTCTTCTTTAAATTTGTATAAACAAATATTTTGGTGATAAGAGGTTGTACTTATATGCAGCTTATAACCTCAAAGCAAATATTATAACTTATAATTATAACATACGTTAGTTCTGTAACTCATATTTAAAAAAATTTACTTCACAAGAAATTATAATGATTGAAGTTGTAAACATAACATCAGACTATAATCTACACTGGGTTTACAGATGATGGGTGAAATCAGCTGTTATATTAAATGTTACTCCATGTACGTACGTTCATACACTCACTTTTATAGGAGTTGATGTTAATTTAGTTATTTTCACTATACAATTATTTCAGTTAAAGTTATCAAAATTTGTATTAAGTATAACCAAAAAAATTAGTATTATGATTGAATATAAATATTAATAAACACTTAAGTTAGTACCTTTTAACTAAAATATTTGGTTAATTTTACTAAAATTTCATTGACTATCTCATTTAGTAGAAATGCCAAAGGGTTTTCACTGAATGATCCAATAACATTATAAATATTATAACGATTCCCATATATTTTTATTTATTACGTACTGAACATTTGGTCTGTTGAATAAAAAATAAGCAAAAGCTATAACTTAAAATTTTAAGTCATTACTTAAAATAGTGTGAATAAAAATAAGCAATAGCTAGTACTAAAAGCTTTGTCTAATAATTTTAAGCTTTAACTAAAATTTTCCAGCTTTTGATAACTAGCCTTAGCTAAAGGTTATTCACTTCACTTTAACCAAGTGCTAAGACTAATAGCTTTGACTTAATATTGAAAGCTAAAGCTAAGACTAAATAATACTAAAAGCTTTTGCTTATTTTTTATTCAACAGACCCAATGTACCTAATAATGTACGCTTATAAGAATATAATGGCTTAAAACATTTTTCTTACACATATTTCTCAGTTAGATAGGTTGAACATTTATTTTTAAAATATGAAGAAGTTAATGTCCTGTTTTCCTGAATAATAAAAAAAGAAAATATTCCACAATAGTACAAATTTAAAAAAAACTTTAAGCTAGAATTTATTTACAGACTCTTATAATAATACAATAATATAAAGAACATAACATAACTATTTTCCAAAAATTTCCAGCTAGAGGAAAAGTTCAGAGATCGGCTTTATAAATGTTATAAAGAGTATTTCAATCAATTTTCAGCTTGAGTTGTATACAGGTACAACTAATTGAGAAAAATGCAATTGAATTACACTGCACCTTCTTTCTGTTAACGCTTTATAGATTTATTTACAAATTTCACTTTTTGTGTTGGACTAATTTCTCACCACAATTTTTTTGTCTGATAATTACATCACTGATCAGAAAATAAGACTATTTACATGCCATATTTTGATCTGACAAAAGGTCACAAATATAGGGGTTGCATGAAACCCTTAACTTTAGTGCGTCCGACAATTAGTATTCCCCAAAAGCTTTATCAGACAAGATTTCCTCTTCATTAGAAATACTTTTCTTAAACGATTCCGAAAAATCAGTGGTAAGGTGCTAAATTTTATGACATCATAACTTTGCCAAGTTCGGTGTGTCGGACGCTCAGAAATAATATTTGTCTGATACATGTTTTTAGCTATCTATTTAAAAAAAAAACTTCCAATTAAAATAAATTATATTTAGGACGTACATTTTTTTCTCACATCAAATCAATGAGTTTGCGATGATCTCAAGAGGAAAACCACTACCGACAATTATTGCAAATAAAAATGTTGTCTGACTCAAAGTAAATAGTATTTAGGTACTCAAAAATACTCCTTCAGTATTTTTTGTCAAAAATCATTACTTCATCATTAGTAATAGTCACAATGAAAATAGTCAAAAATCTTTTAATGTTACCAAAATATTTTGTCTGAAACTAGATTTAATTTATAACTGAAACCCTCAGTGCAAGGAGCGGAAGAAATAGATAAGTGAAGCAGGTTAACAGTTCAAAACTAGCAAATAATATAACATGTGTACTATCTAGCTTATTTTGGAAGTTGTTTGAATATGTGTTTGAAAAAGAAATATATTATCTGATGAAGGGTTTATGATAAATTCATAAAACTCACTTAATTTACAATAATAGTTATGAATTACTTGTCCCAGTGTTTAAATAAATTAGATAAATATCAATAAAATTTATCCATTTATTAAATAGTGAAATAATTTCAAATTAAAAAGTTAGACATAATATACCTAGCTTCCTCTTGTAACATTTCTTTATTTATAAAAAAATATGAATTTTTATCTAATTCTATTTTTAAAATTTAAAATTATAACTTTCTGTGTATTTCAGACTAATACACCAATTATTATATGATTTTAAAAAAATTTAAATTTATTTATTACTCTGATGACTGTTGACAAATATAAAATTTGCATAGCAGGCGTAACAGCCTTCATTCATATCACAATACAATAAATCGTAATGCTTTAATATAATACATTACAATAGTTTATATACCTTGGTCCAATAAATATAATAATCAAAAAAAGGTAAATTTCCATAGCAAGTCTAATTCCAAAACATTCATCCCTCTTACCGTACATTAAAATACAACACTTCAATACACTTGCACAACAAATACCCTTACAAAACAGAACCATTCGTTCAGAAATCTGTCAATAGAAAAGAAAAAAAAACATTTTTCCAAAAGCATTTTCTTTGCTTTCCTTCTAAATGCTACTTAGTATGGTTCTGCTTTCATGCTACTTGGAAGCTGATTATACAATTGCACCTCCATGTAATGGACCCCCTTCTGACTTAAAGCAAGATGATGTTGTTTTCATCGAAAATAATTTCTTTGACAACTCAGGATGTCTAGCTACAAAGGACACATTCTGCAGAATAAAAACACATGGCAAAGGTAATATTTTACTGAACTGGAAAAGAAGCCTACATGACTCTCTTCCAGTTTTCCCAAAAATTACTTCAAGAGCTCTTTTCTGCAACAAAACAGAACACTACTGTTTGTTAATTTTTTTCAGAATATAATTTCGTGTGACAAAATGGAGTGGAAGTATGCAAAATATAAATTTTGTATAACCTCCAAGGAGCATATTCACCTTAGGGACCTTAGAATGAAACAGGCCTTGCTAAGTTTCTTTGAAGTTACTTCAATGTGACCCTTCCACATCAGATTTTCATCAATTTTTGGTCCCAGGAAGTCAGTAGAAGAGACCTCATTTAGACCAAAGTCAGAATTGTT
The DNA here is from genome assembly GCA_018207615.1 of Philaenus spumarius. NCBI lineage: Eukaryota > Metazoa > Arthropoda > Insecta > Hemiptera > Aphrophoridae > Philaenus > Philaenus spumarius. The sequence continues at coordinate 72,982 of JAGFPH010003781.1, forward strand.
TATATTTTTAGTTGATGACCTGAAAACTTAAGCTGAAAGGTTATATTACAAGTTTTTGAAGATTCAGAGTCAGTTTCTTCTGAAAAACCAATCGTTCAATTCCTGATATGCTTTACTTAATTTAATTTGCAATTTATTCATATCTATATATAGTCTACTATTTATTAAAGTGTTTGTCACATCAGCAAAAAGTACCAATCTCCCAGTCGTTACTGATTCTTGGATATCATTAATATAAATTAAGGCCCCAGCACCGATCAAAGTGGAACACCAAACTCTACATTTATGATAGGTACCTGAATATTTTTCAACTATCCTACCATCAGCTACATCTACAATGTCTACACTTTGTGAACGGCCCACTAGATATGATTCAACCTATTTCAGACGGAGCCCTCTGACCCCGTAGAAATCTAACTTCTGAATGATCAACCATATCGAAGGCCTTTTTCAAGTTGCAGAACACCCCTTACAACCTTAAGTTTCGTTTCGAATCCATCTAAAATATTAGTAGTAAAATCATAAGTTGCAGTATCAATAGCATGGCTTTCACTCCTTAAGCCATGCTAAATATCAATCAAAATATTGTGTTTATTAAAAAAATCTCTAATCTATTTTTCATTATTAATTCGAAAACCTTAGAAAATACTGAAATAAGAGACACTGGTCTATAGTTTTCGACACTTCCTTTGTCTCCCTTCTTGAAAATTGGCTTTAATTTAGATAGTTTTAGTTGGTCAGGGAATCTTCAGTAAATGAACAATTTATAAAATTTATTCAATAGTCAACCACTTTCAGACAGAATTATTGCATTTTCACAGTTATCGTTGACGCAATGATAAAAATTGATTTACTGTTGGATTTGTCTTTAATTGCCCACATTTTTTGTACGTAAATAAATTTTTTCATAAAATCTTTAGTTTTTTAGATTTTTATCTTTGAAAAGTTTGAACCGCCGCCATCTTTAAACGGATGATTGAGGTAAAATTTAATTTTGCTCATTTGTGTAAACCAATGTGATAAAATTTCATTCTGAGTTTCATGGATTATTTATCCTAAACCATTGATGATATATTTTTTTCCAAATTACACATTCAGACAGATAACTTATAAACTAAGCAAAATAGGACACAAGTTATATTGTAGTTTTGACCTGCTAAATAACATGGTAAAGTTTGGTAGAAAGGTTTACATACTAGAGAAACAGAGCAGAGCTTGAAACTTGCCTTGTGTTCAAATAGTTAAATACCATCAGCAATAAATACTAATTACAACAAAAAAACCTACCAAGAGTCCTGTGCTGTTACAAGGGGGATCACCATTCACACCTGCAAGAAGGTTGCAACTGAACAGAAGGAAGCAGAATACACAGACAAAGCCTACAAAACTGTTCATGGTAAATGTTGGTGTGTAATTACTGACCTAGGCCTACTATAATTCAAATATATACTACTAAAGTATCAAGGCAAAGATAATGAAAATATCGGACAAAAGGTCGAATTACCAATTAAAATTTACAGAATTGATCATATTATCAAACTTACAATTATTATAAATAATGTATTAACGCTTAAATTATGTTTGACCACTAGTTTTACCACAAACAAATTGATGTTGATAGTTTAAAAAAACCTATTATGTTTAGTTTTAAAATGTTTTTATAGTATCAACAAACTCACCTATCAATTACTAGCAAATTATACCTTTTTTAAAATATAAATAATATCAAAACTTCCTCAGTTAATCCCCATACTGTTTGTTTATGTTACTCCATTTGTACTATAACTTTGATGACAGAAAAGGGGTATCTTATTTGCTAGCACTGAAAGTAAAACAACAATAGAAATATCTGCGAGTCAGGTAGCTAAATTTAAATAATTTTGTTTAAAATTATCTCAATTATGTTTGTAGCTAATAAATAGTAATACTAACTTTTTAAGAAGTGTTTAAAATTATGTGTAATGTGATATTTGCTTTATTTATGTGAACTTGTGTTCATATTTTTTTAGCCAATGTGAATAACATTACAACTTTTGTACAAAGTTAATGTACAGTGATAATAAATTTTTTAAAGCCGCCTTCACACGAAGCCACTTAGCAGAACTTCTTGGTGTTTGGTTCTCCCTTCACAAGTAGCCACTTTGTAGCGCTTCTCAGTAGGCATTGTGGCACTTCTACATCTGCTGTAGCACATCTAAGTCCGTAGTGGCACTTCCATGCCCGTTGTAGCGCTTCTCGTTGCTATGCTAAATTTCAATAGCTCTACAAAAGTCTGTGTGCATTACTAGAAAATAGGTAACTATCGCATTCCAAAGATATTACAACAAATTACAATTTCATGTAAAGAAACAATTTCGATACTAAAACAGAATTGAATAAGAAACAACTGCTAATGAACTAAATACAGCTATTTATTGTTATTTAACCCTAGAAGTGGCAATGTTAAATTTTTACGGATTTTTGCGTGTTACAAGTATTTTTTTTTTTTTTAATTCGCCAAATACAGTAATTTTATCCCAATCCAAAAGTGTTCAATAGTTTTTTTATAGAAAAAAGTTCAAAGAATTCATAAATGTAATTAAAAATTGATTGATCTAAAATTTAAAAAGTTATTAGCTCAGGAAACAAAAAATAATCTTTAGTAACGGAAAATTTTTAAACTTATTTAGGCCTACATAAAAAGTAGTCAACATTTTTTGTATTTTTTTTCAAAATATACACAAATTTTGTAATTTAGCTTTAAATAGAGGTGTATAAAAACATATATCAATTTCAAAAATGTGTTTAGTAAGCACCAGTTTGAATGGTCCTACTACAAAAACGCTACAAAATCAGGCCTCTTTTAAAACACTAATTAAGAATATATTTAGGCCTACCGGTATGCTTTAGCCAAAAATGAAATCTGCAAGTTTCAGCTGATCAGTCACGAATGATATTGCGGTAAACATCGGCCAGCTGTGCTTCTTTACGAGCCACTAAAATGGGGGGAACAGTGACGACCTGTGAAATCTACCATTTAAAACTATGTTTCAACAGGAGCAGCGCTTCTTTTAATCGCCGAGATGTGAGGGGAAGGCAAATTCTGTAACAGGCAGCAGCGCTTCTAATTTAGTGGCTGTAGCGGTGTGTGAAACCTTCCATATATTTCTAGCTTTAGTTGACAGAAGCGCTTCTTAGTGGCGCTTCGAAGTGGCTTCGTGTGAAGGAGCCCCAAATAAAATAAATTCATGTTTATGAACAATCATTTGTTTCATCAAAACATTTCCTCGTGAGACTGCCTAACTTAATTGAAAAAAATATAAACACTTCTAAGTTAATAATTTCTTCCAATACTTTAAAAATAATTGATAACTTTTAAATAACAATTAATTGCTTCAGTTTGTTTAAAAAAAACTCAATATTTATTAGTGTTCAAAGTTTTTTTTTCCTTATTTTTCAATATACAAAATCATAATTAAGTAAAATAATAAAAACATTCCAGAAAATTCAAGCTTCAAAAATAGCACTGCTTTCAGGAAATAATTAACACCTAGAAAAGGGCTCATATGCCAAAGCCCAGAATTGAGCAGAAGTCAACACAATATTTAAAAAAAAATCACTTTCATTTCAGTATATAGGCATTTGTAGACTTCATAGTTCATCTTATTTCCTCCCATGATCTAAACATAAAACAAATTTACTTTCCCCTAGCTCTAAGGGTTATAGCTATCAAACAAGTTTCAGATACATGATTTTGATAAATTTTCAAAATTTTAAACAATTTATACTGAGTAATGAATTTTTTGTTCTGCACACCTAATTTTGGTCACCTCTTACAGAATGGGTTGTTCTTATATAAAAAATTCAATTCATACGTTTCACATGACATTTAGATGATTTTCAATAGCTTTGAACAAATTAGATACTGTGGTAAGGGAGTTGTAGCCTATATTTTGTAGGTTCTTTTACCCCGATTTTTGTTAAATTGAGATATTTTTAGTGTTGAAAAAAAAAAAAACATTCTGGTTTTAATATCTAAACTTTGAAGTTGTCATTCCTGAAATAAATGTTGATTTATAGAACTTTCAAAAGCCCCGGTATCTTCAAGTGCATTTTGTAATAGTAACATTAACTTTAATTTGAATTACAGAGTCTCTTAAAGAAATTAGTGACACAGCACATATTAACACTGAAAAAGAGAAAATACCTGTTTACAAAATGTTTTATTAAATTGGCAGAGTTTAACAAAATTACCAGCTTCACTACATTTATTCCATGCTAAATTTTTATTGGGCAAATATTACGGGAATATCAATTTTGTCCACAGAAAAGCCAGTGGTTTACTGGTACCGGAATTTGAACGCCGTTCCGGTACCACTTTTTATTAATTTTTGTGTTACGTTTTGTTTTAACGTTGCACTGGACCATGCACTCCCTCAATCACACTCATTCAACACTCGATTCAGAATTGTACATGCGCCAATCGAAAAACCTCAAGATATGATCACACTACAGTGCGTTGCGACTATGAAAGAAAACTAAAATAAAGTCAGCTAAGGCTTCTTTATTCACCGCGACAGGTCGCAGCGATCCGTCGCCGCGATTTTGTAAGTGCATTGCCCTAAATAGGTACTTTTATTCAACAAGGAGTGGTCTCAGAAGTAGCGGTGTGTCGCAGCGTTTTGTAAATTCAGTCGCCTGCACTTAGAAATTGCTGGCAGGGAGCGATTCCTATATGCATTAGGTTGTATAGGACCGTTTATTCCACGCGGCAGCCCGCTCCAGCTCTCCCATTGCTGCCAACCCAAGCCATCTCGAACGTCACGACACGTGGCCTTGTTACTGTGCACATTCGCTGAGTGACTGCCGAATGTGGTTGGCAACACTTTTACCACCTTCACGCGACACCGATCGATCGCAGCAACTTGCCCCATGCAAATTTGGGACAGCGATCGGCCGCAGGGACAGATTTATGCCATACAGATACAAGGCATTGCACGCCAACCCCCGTATTGGGAGTATTTTCAATACACAATGCTGCTTGGCACTCCAACCCCCGTATTGGGAGTATTTTCAATACACAATGCATTGCGTGCTTCCCACTCCAACTCCAGTATGGGAAGTATTTTCAATACACAGAGCATTGAGTGCTTCGCACGCCAATTTTATGCCTATGTGCTATGGACTTAAAATATTAGTGATTATGTAGAAAGGTTCAAAAATAAAAAATAAAGTAATTTCTACTCATTTAGGCTATAAATATAAAAAATAAAATGTCACCTCCTAGCATAGGAAATACGAAATTTGCGTAGCAGTGAACGTGTTAACCCTTTGAGGACCAAGAAGTGATAAAATTATCTAGTCATATCCCGTCAGCTTGGAAGCGAGCCAACCACCGTTTGCTTTACTTCCGCCCTCCTACCCTCAAACCACAGATATGATTAGATATCTAGTCTCCCTGGCCTAGATTCGAACTTGGCATCTTGTGATCAGAAAGACGCTTCGTTACCACTGGCTTCATGAAAGAAAAATGACAAATTAACAAAACTTCAGTTACTTTACTATCGGTATAAATATTCCGTGTAAAGTAAAAGATAGTTTGTCAGCACCATCTAGGAGCGGTTATTGGAAGTTTGCTTGGTTGCTCTTAAGTTTTAATCTGTCTAATTTGTATGTGTGAGAGGTTTATAATAATAACTTAGATCAGTTCTTATTAAGTTAAGTAATTAATTTAAAGCAATATGCTAAACTTTTAATACAAAATACTGACAAATGAAAGACTAGAACATGTTTTAAAAAATTGGGGAAATTACACCATATAAATTGTCAATTGAAAGCAAGCACTAGCCAAGCAAGTCCTGCTTTCTGGTGGCATTTGTTGAAACTAGGTGTAGACCTGATGTTTTACAGACATGCAATGGTACTCTAAAGTACCTCCATGGCTCAACTTGTAGATAAAGCCACTGTTACCTTTTATAAAGGCAGTTAAATTGGGTGGTACTTAAAAGTACCGTCAGGCGACAAAGGGTTAAACAACAATTTCCATGAAAATTAAAAAATTTTTGATATAGTTACCCATGTAAAATATTATAGGATGTAAGGATGATGAATGATTTTGTTTTGTTAGAATAAAGTATTTTTATTGAACCTTCATAGTTTCTTATTTAATAGGTCAGATCAAGATTACAAGAGAGTAAGGCTGTAACCTACTGCATCCGTGTGTATTTTATGTTGTAGTTTAATCTAGCAAATCTAAATATCAGTATGCATGCAATGCACAATGATGTAAAATATGTTGTGTTGTGTATTTTATAATTTAACTTGCTCTTTTTAACCTAGTATTAATTTTTACTACTAAATTTCGGAATTTTAGGGGTGTTTGACCTCACCCCCTGGCTATGGCCTTGTTTACAAGGGAATGTATACTGCTACCTATCAGCCTGTATTTAAGGTTATTCGCAATAGTTATAGGTCAGAATAAGAATAAGTACCATGAAAACAACCCTGTGATAGCGAAAATATTAAATAAATGTATAAATAAATCATATTACTTGAGTGATCTTATAAATTGCATAATTAGATAACTTTAAATTACCATCAATGATATAATCAAACATGGCCATGAAAAATATATTATCTAGCAAATTATATTGTTCTCGTTAAAATATAATGTTAACTGTCCAAACATACGTAGCTGAAAATTTTACAAGGTCTTACTGATTGTTGTCTGTAACGCTACTTTCCTTGTGATAGGTCATTAATATAACTAATCCTTCACAAATTATGTGATAGAATACCATTTTTTGTAATTGGTATTTGTTATGTTTCAGAATTTTTTAACTGTCAGACTCGGTGTCATAACTCCAAACAGAAATTTATTCGAGTAAAAAAAATCAAAATTATAAAAACAAAAATTCTACGTACCCTTCTAGTTCTTGATTCCTCTTATATACCATTAGATTCAATTAGATACTGATCATTTAAGGAAGTGCAAAGTTTTTGGCTTAATGATTAGACAAAATAAGATTAAAAGATATTTTGAAATATGTTTAACACAGTAGGCCTATAGTATGTATAAGTAATTGATATTTCTAAACCAATAAATATTTTGTATACAGGGTGAACTGAAAGTCTGGAGACACCCCTGTAACTGGAAAAAACCAAACTCAGGTAATGTTTACTAGGTATAAAGATGTACTTTTTTACGCACAAGACAACGTTGTTACCATTTCCAAAATGGGAAATTTTGGGGGAAGCTCAGATATTCTAAATGCAAACCCCTGCTTTGTGACCCCTCATTTTAAAGATATTGCTACAAGAATGTAAATGACGAAAACTAACTAGAGGTCTCTATCTTATTCCTGTCTAAAGTTATTTACGGCTGAAGACGGGAATGATTCAAGTCCTTCTAACTTTTTAGTGAGTGATTGGTGAAGAGCCAAATCCAACGAATGTTTATTAGGTATTAGGATGTACTTTTTTATGTATGGGGAAACTTTGCCCCCCCTTTCAAAAATTGGAAATATTAGGGGCAGCTCAAAATTTGTATATGCGAACCCCTGTCATGTGACCATTCATTTTAAAGGTATTAAAAAGAGAAAACTAACAGTGCAAATTTGAACCCTATTCATAAAAGCAGCCAATAAAGTGATAATTGGCCCAAAGTTTCTGAGTTTGGGTTTTTTCAATTTCTCAATCAAATTTACAGGGGTGTCTGCAGACTTTTAATTCACCCTGTATATGTATAATCCATAGTAAATGTAATTACTCCATTTTGTATCATTATTACTATCTGGTTTCAATTTTACTGTACATTGTTTAGGTACAAATAATTACAACATTAAATAATCCCTCAAATCACTTATAAGAAATAAATAAAAATAGCTTTAAATGCCATGATCCTAATTGATTAAAGTTAAACACAATTTATACAATTTTCCTATTAAAAGTAGGTACTTATAACAATTAATTATTAGTGCTTTAAAAACCGTTTAACTTATGTAAAAGTTAAGTGTAACTATCTTTTAAAAGCTGATAAACTTTAACTTGTCTTGTTAATGACATGTCATGACAGTGTTACTCTCATTGGTGTACTTCTGCAAGTATAATTTTAAACAATGTACAACTCAAATTAATATTAAAATTATTATATTTGTAAGCCTAATAAGATCCAGGCCCAGACAAGAGGAGTGGATTGGTGGCAATTCCCAAAGCCCGGAGTTTTAAGGAGTGCCAGAATTTTTCCAAAAATCTTGTAAAACCTGAAAACGTATCATAAAGTTTTTTCATTAATTGTAAAAATTTTCTCCTGGTGCAAACGATAAAAATAACTTCCTAAGAAAAGAGTTTCTGTACTTTTTTTGGAATACCTGTTAATTTTCTACGACTCTAAATAAAAATTGGCAAAATTTAAAAACCTATTTTTTCTTCAAGTAACATGTGATATTTACCAACAACAAGTTAATACTATATATACTGCCTACAAGAAATTTTTCAACAGAAACCAGCAAGGCAACCTAGCAGAAGAATTTCTCTACTCTAGCTTATCTCCTGGTTTGCAAAACAATTTAACCAATACATTTTCAATTACAACTTAATTCTGCATTTATATTAATAAGTTCAAAACAATATATATTTTATATAAACCAGAGCTACCTGTTGCATATTCTTTCTGTAGCAGACAGGACCTTTAACCTCTCAACACAGTCCTGCCTCCACTTGTTGGTTAAATACTATTAATACTAACATAATCGTTATTCATGAATTTATATTGAATTCATGATCACGTGTTAATCTGTAAAGTTAGAAAAAAAGACTTTTAATGAATAAAGTAGCGTCACATTTCAATCATACATTCATATCGTAAGTAATATAAAATACTGATACATTTTACTTTTTCATTATAATATCGTACAAGTATGTAATAAGCATGAACATATGGGGTAAATGGAGGGCCCTCAAGCATCTGGGCCCTAATTTGCTCCCTACGATTCTGCATTGAGCCTCACAAACCTGTAACTTGAGAAATATTGCCAGTGTAACTTTATCTTTCTAAAATTCTTACAAATAATCATATTTTTTAAGATTGAATTAAAATTTGTTGTGGAAGTATTATTTTTATAAAGTAAACTTATAGTTATCATCTTTTGCAAATCAGGAATAAACAACTATTAAATTACTTTTCTGAGGTGTTTAAAAATGCACTATGCACTTAATGTGGGACTCCTTATTGTCACTTGGCCGCATGTGAATAACTTTAGGATACAATCTAAAAGGCTACCCACTAAAAAACACAGCCTCTCCTGACCACTATCCTGGAACCTAGTGGCTAGGCTCTTTTTGTATTTGCCCTAAGGGCCTCGCATCGATGCTAATGTATTATCAATCACTTATATACAGGGTGTATCAGAGCGGGTGGCCGGCTTGTATAGCATTGAAACGAGTATACTTAGACATTTAGTTTAATCTGATAACCCCCTATTTCGACCCCAAGGAATTCAGGAAAAATATTTTCAACCCTCTAAAATTCCCCAAAACAGTATTTTTTAGGGGTGGGGGTTGGTTTTTGGGAAATTTTCAAATGTAAAGGTAGGTCGTGATGTACCTCATTTTAAAGGTCTCGGTACACTGATCATTAAAACAAAATATTTTTTCATTTATCTTGCACCATCAATACAGGGTGGCCCGAAACATCATAAAAACTTAAGTTTACATATCTTTTTAAATCTGACATAAAAAAAATTGTTTAACATCTACAATTTTTAAAGTACATTGACAAAGATGTGACCTTTCAAACAATACCTAATTTTGGTAGGTTTTCTCACGTTTTTAGCAGGTTTAAAAATTTACAACTTTTAGAAGTTTAAAAAGTCAATATCTCAAAATTTTCAAATTGCAATGTGGGTCGTTCTTACATATCAAATTGAAGCCCTTACAATTATCAACATTTTTCATATTTGAATATTGAAGGAGCGCCTGCTCAGTATGCAATTGCAGTTTGTCAAACTTTGAACCAGTAATTTCCTGGGCGATGGATAGGAAGAGAAGGCCCAACAGACTTTCCTCCGAGGTCTCCTGATCTAACATGTATGGACTTCTATTTATGGGGAAGATTCAACGAAATTCTGTACAGAAATCGGCCTACTACAAGAGAAGAAATGCAAGATAGAATAACAAATGCAGTGGCATCGATAAACACAGAGTTCTGCGAGCAGTTGATTCTTTTCCAACCGGTGTTGATTTGTGTATGGAACAAAATGGACGACAATTTGAACACCTATAAGCTGTTCCAGGGAATTAACCGGTGAGCAGTTATTTTTTTAAGCCTACTTATAACGTACACAAAAACTCAGTAATTCTAAGAAAAACAATATTTTTCTGTAAATTTTAAGCCAATAGAGAAATGAAAAAAATTTACTGTGCAAGATAAATGAAAAAAAAATTGTTTTAATGATCAGTGTACTGAGAACTTTAAAATGAAGTACAACACATCCTACCTTTACATTTGAAAATTCCCCAAAATCCAACCCCCACGCCCAAAAAATACGTTTTTGGGGCATTTTAGAGGGCTGAAAACATTTTTCCTGAATTCCATGGGGTCGAAATAGGGTAACCCAGTTTAAACTAAAGTCTAAGTATTCTCGTTTCAATGCTATACAAGCCGGCCACCCACTCTGATACACCCTCTACATCTATCTTCTTTAGAGTCAAGATATCCCTGACGTAGCCCTTAAACGATAACCAGTCCTCAACTTCTCCTTTGATGGTTGACACTATTGTGTCAGAAGACCTTCTTTGCCTTTCCCACCTAGTACAAACAATAAACGAGTGTTCCACATCATCTGTTCCGATCCCGCAGTAGGAGCAGTCCAGAGACTCCAACTTGCCCATCCTACACAGATACAACTTAAAATATCCGTGACCAGGTAGGAACTGGGTCAGATAATAATCAATCTCGCCATGTTGTCTCTCAACCCAGGATTGCAATCCGCTAATAAGCCTTGCAGTCCCCTGTCATCCTTTTCCTAGGAGGTCTGCCAGTTCACCTAGCGCTTTCCTCTCTTCTAACTCTTGTTTTGTCCATCTTGCTTTTCCTCTTGTTGATTTCCTGGCGCTCCTTACTAGAGAGCGCTATGGAAACAATTTTGGCGATAACCAAGACCATAGGCTACAACCAGATACTGTACAATAAGCGGATGCGACTCGAAAATAAGCCGACCGTCTCTGGACCTGAGCTTTGCAGTAAGCCTATACGACGGCTGGAAAGTATACTCAATGCTTTATTTATGGACACTTTTCTGCCTGATAAATCATATGTTAGTAAACAACTGCTGAAACAACAATGCATCAATGAACTTCCCTGTCTGTGCATTCTTGGTATAACTTCAATTAATTTTGTAAATATGAATGCCCATATGTAATACAGGTTCCTCCATAGTAAAATGCAAATCATTTACTGAAACTGTAGCTGGAGGAAAAATGTTATGTGTCTTATGGGAAGAAAGTATTTAAGTTGCCCTCAAGAAAACGATCGCACTTCCCTTCGGGTCAAAAAAGTGATACTTTCCTTCCTTACAACAAAAATAACTATAGCATATTTACTCTTATGGGTATCATGGGAGGTTACTTCTTTAGGCCTTGACCTTCCCAACCAAAATTATTTTTGAAAAAATCAATAACCATTAAGTATTAAATTATAAAAAAATATATTGTAAAGTAAAAATGTTTTTCATATTACATATTACAGGATTGTAACTCGATGATTTGAATATGACTTTTGTTCTAAAAATAGTTTTAAACCGGTTGAGATGCACCATGCTCGGCCTTGCCACAATCCATGTCTCGTACAACATTCTGATGTAGGAGTAGGTACTAATCAACAATTTACTGAAGTGCCTTTCCATTTTAAAACTGTTTTTTCTTTACAGCCAACAATAGCTTATCACACAGAGTGACTATTCATTGCCATAAGAAGGGCGTTTTAAAAATAGTGAAGAAATAAAATTTAACAAACCATTTGATCATTTTATACAATTTATTTTTCCATTTATGCAGACATGTAGGCAACGCTGCATTTAAGCATACGCAACATAGACTGCAATTTAGGACCCGCACCACAACTGAAAAAAAAATTTTAATAGGTACCGGTACATCAAAAATAAAATATTGTTTTAATACTGTGGTGGACTCTCTTTAAAAAAATATATATCTTAAATGTTTTCGAAAAATAAACCCAATAGGCTTAGGCTAAAATACCTGAACCT
>JAGFPH010003782.1:9347-27261 GCA_018207615.1 Philaenus spumarius
GCTACTCCCGACCTTGGGTCTCACCATAAGGGCCACTGCAATAGCTCATTTTTCCTATGGAAATTCGCTAATAATATCACCGTAAGCGTTCTGAGAGATATTCCACAGGATATCGTAGGTTTAAGTTGTAACAGAATGATACGAAAAAATTGCCTTCGATTTCTAATTATTTAATATTGAGACAGATTCTAAGCTCATTGGTAATTTCCGTGTTTCAAAACACAAGAACTCGGATATTTTTTGTAGTTACATTTTATCATTGGTATTGCTTTCATTTACTATTTCGATTTATCTTTAACGGATACCCATCGCACACAATAAAAGAAACAAGAATTGTTTACAGAATTTGTATACATCTTTTAAATAAAGTTTTAGAAAATTTCAAAATATGGAATTACACCGGTATATGGGTTCCAATTTTGGGATAAATACTGAAATTTACAAATATTTTAAAAGAAAATGTACGCCTATAAAGCGTTTAAATATGCTTTCTTTCTTTTTACTTTCTCCCCCTATACCATAGTATATGGTGAAAGTATTGTATTCGTCAAAATTTTCGAGTTTGAGTTTTTGGTGGAAATATCCGTTTTGGGTCCCCCTGAACCTAAAAAAGTGGTTTTCGGAGTGATGTCTGTGTGTGTGTCTGTATGTGTGTCTGTGTGTCTGTGTGTCTGTGTGGATGTTATCAGACCTAGAGCCTAAACCATTCGTTCGATTTTGATGAAATTTGGTATGGAGGTAATAATCCACGGTATATCCAGGCGTTTTTTTCATTTTTGTGAATTTTTTATTTTTAAGGGTAATTTTCCCATAAAAACCCATAAAATAACGGAAAAATTAACTTTTCTCAAAAACAGCTCTAACGATTTTGATTAAAATTTTATAGTTTATTAGGGACCTAAAGTACTATAAACTGTAAAATTTTAATCAAAATCGTTCTAGCCGTTTTTGAGAAAAGTTGATTTTTCCATTATTTTATGGATTTTTATGGGAAAATGACTGTTAAAAATAAAAGAATCACAATAAATTGGTAATAGTATATTTTTATTAAGTTTCTATAATGAGGGAGAAAGTATGTGTCAGTTTCCTGATACCGTTTATTCATTGTAAATACATAACACAGCTGATAAAAGATGTTTAGTGTTGTTACAGTAATCAGCTGTAGGCTCTTTCGCAATGGTATTTCCAATAACAGCTGATTTTGTATTTTGAATTGATTTGTAGGTTAGTTTTTAGATCCAGATGTCGGGCTCGGATCAGAAGATGTCCCCCCCCCCCCCGGTACTTTCAACACTCTAAGTGCTGATCGATTTTTGGGAGCCAAACAATCTACACGGTCGTTTAAAAAAACAAAATGGGCAGAATAATCGGCTATATTTAATTTTATAGATAAAACAAAATAAAAATGAATCCTATTCAGAAAAATCTGAAACTTTTAAACTACTTTAAAAAAGAACGTGGACCTGTTGTTGGCATTTTGCTAAAAAACTCGTCCGAGTGACTTGCAAACACATATATAGTACATATACCAGGTGTCTTAAAAGTCCCACCCCCCCCTTTTACTTTTGTGTTTGTTAAAACAAACAAACATCCTTTGGGGAACGATACTACCTTAGCCCAAAGTATCTTTTGAAGCAATCAAAAATTTTTAATGACCCCTTTTAAATGGGGGATTTTGGGGACAACTCAAAATTTTTAAATGGGAAGTATGGTCATGTGATACCTCATTTTAAAGGTCTATTTAAGGCTAGGAAAATGACATAAAAAAAATAAAAATCAGACCACTCAAAACAAAATGGCGGCCCTAAACGAGTTGAAATAAATCGACTTAAAGTTGCTAATATCTCGAAAAGGAAGAGTTTTGGGAAAAATTTCAAGAGACAAAAAATATTTATTTCATAGTGCTTGACCTATATAATTGCGTAAATTTTATTTTTACAAAATTTTCTAAGATGTAGGAGTCGACTTAAAATTTGCGAAATCGATTTGGAAGCAATGTTTTAGGTCAAACACTTTGAAATAAAAAATTTTTGCCTCTTGAAATTTTTTCTAAAATCTCTTCCTTTTCGAGATATTAGCAAATTTACATCGATTTATTTCAACACGTTTAGGTCCGCCGTTTTGTTTTGGGTGGTCCGATTTTGATTTTCTTTATGTCATTTTCCTAGAATTAAATAGACCTTTAAAGTGAGTTATCACATGACCATACTTCCCATTTAAAAATTTTGAGTTGTCCCCAAATCCCCCATTTTTAGGGGACACTCAACATTTCCGATTGCTTCAAAAGATACATTGGGTTAAGTTAGTATCGTTCCTCAAAGTATATTTGTTTGTTTTAAGAAACACAAAAGTTAAAGGGGGAGGGGAGTGGGACTTTTAAGACTCCTGCTCCATTATATACCTGCATACAATATCATTATAATTATATAACATTCTCAAAGAGACAAAAAACCTATTCTGGAGACCATGACCGGTGCTCATTGACTCTCAGATCTCACCCAACAGCCCATCTTTCCTATGGAAATTCTCTAATGATGCAATTTCTCTGACTCTGACAGTAACACACAGTAGTTCACACTACAAATCTTGGTATAGTAACAATGTAGGATTACACTTTCATGCATATACAAATAGTGGATTTGTCAAATCATGACGACAGCCGACCTTAGTTAGCTTTCATAATGTGCAGTCTCCTTGATAATGAATGAAGGTCTTAATAGAATTAATAAATTTATTTAGCTTGAATAAAGGTAGGTTTATTATTTATGCTGTAGACCTGTGAAGGGCTTTTACGGTGTTTATAGAAATAATATAGGGAAATGGTTGTTTACATTCAGTCAAACAAAGCCCTGAAGTACTAATAGTAATACGGGGTTTTAAGTATTTTAACACGTTCACTGCTAAGGACGCACATGTGAACTTGACAGTGAACACTATGAGAAGCGGCCGACGCACAGTGCATTGCACGCCAATCAATTGGAAGTATTTTCAATACACAATGCATTGCGTGCTTCCCACGCCAACCCCCTATTGGGAGTATTTTCAATACACAGTACATTGCGTGCTTCGCACGCCAATCCCCGTACAGGGGGTGTTTTCAATACAGAGTACATTGCGTGCTTCGCACGCCAACCGCCATGTTGGGAGTTGCTTGAAAATTTTAAAAATACGGATTTCACTCCCAGCCCTGTAACAGATAAAACAGCTGATTCGGGACAAAAGAATACCAACACATGTTTTGTTGAATGCATTAAATTTACAATCATTACCATAGCAACCAACTTAGACAGTTTAGAATCAGTTAATTACCATTTACAACCAAAAGCGTTTTTGTGTAGGAAAATGGTTTACTGTATTACATTTGAAACATCTCTTGTTACATATTACAAATGATACAGCTGGTTTAGATCAAAAGGCTTTGGCGAATCAACCCATTTTTCTTGAGAACATTTACATTTATTACCATAACAACCAACTTGGTAAATTTATCCGTAAATTTTGTTTAACAACCAACAGCGTTTTTATTTTGGTTTATATCGCTCTTTCATAAAAAAATATCCTTATTCACACAAAAACCTAGTGCGTATCAGTGTCATAATCTAGGATGCCGTACCCCCCCCCCTCCCCCCCCCCACCCCCCCCCCCCGGCCTCTGCCCTAATCAATCGTCATTTCAGTGAAAATATTATATTAGATAATACTGTAGTCTGTTTTCATTTGCTACGCCGCGAGTGGGCAAGTGGGTTGAGAGCGAAGAGATCGATATTTAATATTACGTTACTAATGTTTAATTACTCGGTCATACTTTTTTAGGTTTCAAGCAAATAACCGCTGAGAATACGTTGGCAGACATACTGTTTAAAGTGTGTTACTATGCTGATATTTACTTTCTCCACCCTATACGTAGTATATGGAGAAAGTATTGTTTTCGTCCAAATTTTCGAATTTGAATTTTTAGTGGAACTATCTGTTTCGGTGCTCCCTGAACCCCAAAAATATGTTTAGTGGAATTATCTGCGTTGGTGCTCAATGAACCCAAACATAATTTTAGTGGAATTATTTGTTTTAGTGCTCCCTGAACCCAAAAAAGTGTTTTTTTGGTGATGTCTGTCCATGTGTCTGTAAGGATTTGTACAGAGCTGGAGACCATACCAACGGTCCGATTTTGATGAAATTTGGTATGTAGGTGTAGTTCTGGAATATTTCCAGTAGTTTTTTACATTTTTTCAAATTTTTGATTTTTAAGGGGTTTTATGCCCCAAAAATTACCAACAAGCGATAAAAATGAAAAATTCTCAAAAACGGCTCTAACGATTTTGATAAAATTTGGCTTATTTATAGTTCTTAATTTACCCTACCATATGCAAAAAACCGCATCTCTCTAAAAATGCTCGTTTAGATAATAATAATAACAGATTTTGAGGGGGGTTGGCCAAAAACGGGGTTGTTTTTCAAAATTTTTCAAAATCTTTTTTCGTACACGACCTATATAAGGCATCTATAAGGCCTAATTGACATGTTTGGTGCAAATTTGTTCGAAATCGATAGAATAGTTTAAATAATAATAATAATATAATATGGATGTGTGTTACTTGCATCTAATATTTTCCATGGTAACATTATTCTACTTTTGCAATTCTAAATAACCACCTCCTTTGCTACTCTTGGGAATGTATAAAGTTTCAACGGGGAGAAAGTATGTGGCAGTTATCTGGTACCGTTTATTTTAAAACTCATTGATCCAGTCAGGACGTGTGTATACATTAATATGTGTTGGTTGCCATAGCTAATAAATGTACTAAATTTCTACACACCCAGAGATGTTTATTTGTATATTTTCTCTAAACTACGATACACAGAAGAGTCCAAATTATAGACCAGAAAAAACTGCATCCAAATTGATCGGAAATTTTTTGTACGAGTTTTTGTTTTTTTACATAAAAAATACATTCTCCCAAAGTTATACTAACGAGTGATATAGATTATGAAAGTTGGTAGATTTAATTTTCTGATAAAATCCGCAAACATAGAATCTGATGTTTGCTTGCGTTTCCGCCAGGTGTTTGCATATTTCCTTGTCGTGTTAACAGATACTAGTTTATTAAATTTACCGTATAATAATATGATCCTCTTTATTGGGGCAACGTTTTTTTATCAAGGGTTTCCAATCGAGATTGCACAGAGAAAACAACAGTTATTTGTGCACGTACCTGCATAATGCACAGCCAATATTCATGTTTTCACCTTGCTGTAGCACAGAACAGCTGATCGTATGCAGATTATACATTGTGTATTGAAGGTTGCCTACATCGCGCCTTAAGCTTACTGGTAATCCCTACGCTAACAGCTGAAATTTGCATATTGTATTTTTAGCCAGTTTCCATAGGAAAGATGATCTATTGCAGTGGCCCTTATGGAGGACGTAATTTGGGAGGGGTCAATGAGCACTAGGTCAATATGACTGAAATAATATGTTTTCAAATACAACAACCTCTATATTTCTTTCTTTCTCTTAGTTTACTATTTTTTTCTTTCTTCCCCTATACCATATATGGAGAAAGTATTGTATTCGTAAAAATTTTCGAGTTTGAGTTTTTGGTGGAAATATCCGTTTTGGGGCCCCCTGAACCTAAAAGAGTGGTTTTCGGAGTGATGTCTCTGTGTGTGTGTGGATGTTATCAGACCTAGAGCCTAAACCAGTCGTCCGATTTTGATGAAATTAGGTATGGAGGTACTAATCCACAGTATCTCCAGGCGTTTTGTTCATTTTTGTGATTTTTTTATTTTTAAGAGTAATTTACCCATAAAAACCCTTAAAAAAACGGAAAAATCGACTTTTCTCAAAAACGGCTGTAACGATTTTGATTAAAATTGTATAGTTTATTAGGGACCTAAAGTACTATAAACCATAAAAGTTTAATCAAAATCGTACGAACCCTTTTTGAGAAAAGTTGGTTTTTCCGTTATTTTATGGATTTTTATGGGAAAATTACTCTTAAAAAAAAAAGAATTACTCTATAACGAGGGAGAAAGTATGTATCGGTTTCCTGATACCGTTTATTAGGAAACCTCACGTTTGTGACTCAATTATAACACAAACATCTTTATACTGAATGTTTCATTAATTTATAACCTCTAATATGGCAACCATTGCTAATATTGACGATGGTTGTGATGAACAAGTTATTTATTGTACCATTAAACTTTAAGAATGTTGGTTTACGAAAAAAAAGAATTAAATATTAATTCGTTTAACAAATAAAGAAATAAATAGCTATAAAAAAGAACAAAATAAGGAACTATCCCAAACTACTATTCATTGACAATTTATACTTAAGTATAGATATTTTGGTAATTTTAACCTTGTTTAGTTACAGAAAGAACTTAATATTATTTTAAACTCGTCTGATAAAACATTGAATATCTGTTGTTCGTTTGGAATGGTTTTATCGCTTTCGCATGCAAAGTTTTTAAATTATATTGAAACAGCAATTACTAACGTGTTTGACTGTACAACCGACATATTCACATAGAAATGGCTTAGTGTTTCATCTATTCACGACATTTTTCAAATAAATTCAATGTTATTAACTCGGTTTAGTTCTAGCGGATAAACTACAAATACAGTCGCTTCCAGTAAAATAAATTAAATGAGTTTTAAATTCTTTACACGTTTCTTAAAGGTTTGACAAATGTAATACGTGTTGTTTATTTGTATATTACGTGAGAGTACATGCACTCCCGTGACGTCATCAGCGCTGTCTGCATCCCTAATAAGTTCGCAGTAAAACCATTCCGCGTTGTAATATAAAAAGTTTTAGAAGAAATCATTTCGCAGTAAGGGAAGATGGCAAAGTAGGTTACACTAACTTATTTATTTTTAAATATGTTTTATATGAGTATTAGTAAGCCCCAGTAAAACAATCACAGCTGATTAATTTGCATACTTTAAAAAAACTCTTTTAAAACATAACCAATTTTATACAGGAATAAATAACTATGCTGCGAGGATTTCTATGTAGGACTGCCAACAGGAGTGAAAACAATAATGAATATATCGATGGTTGTATTTGTTTAATTTGAAATTTGCTCATAATTTTTCTCTCGTCTCTTTTAAAGTTGAAATCTAAAGAATAACATAAACATGATTATCTATAGTCAAATAATAAAAGAAACACAACTTTAGGTTTGTCATATACTGAACCAAAACAGTTTCGAAAAAGGGATAATCTATATCTATATATATATATATATTGCAGCGAAAAATGTCCGTGCAATTCCCGAAATTTTGAATTTTTCAAATATTTTTTTGAATAATTCAATCTTTCTAGACTACTGCGGGCATCATACGTATGTAGGTCATAGAAATGCAAGTCAGGGCAAGATGAGAATTAGCTGGCGAAAAACGGCAAAAGTAACTTAGCCGAAATTATCTGATTTCTGATGGGATAGCCGGGATTTAGGAATTTGCGAATTGGTGGTTTTATGTGGTCAATGCATTACGCTAAACGCTTATGTATTGGGCTTCTGATTCCCGAAACGTAATAAAGGAAATTGCTTACGTAATATGCGTTCAAAGTTAAACAAAAAATTCAATTTAACTCAAAATCCAAAAGTAAGGGCATTTTTGGATTCAGGAAAAAATTCCAAAAAAGAAATGTTATAAGACAAAAGGTCATAATATTAATATTAAAGAAAATGCTTTAAAGTGGCGAATTTTGTATAATAAAAAGGTACATAAAAAATAAAGTTATTTTAAATAGAATGTATACAAAGTATTATTTAAGTAAAGTTTTAATGGAAAATTAGAAGAAAAAGTTAAATATAATTTGAATGGAAAGGTGACAATTGTAAAACCTTTAAGAACAAAAGTTCAGGTAAAATAAAGTTTTAAAGTCCATAAATAATTCAAATAGATTAGTAGCTAAACAAATTGTATAATGATCCAGTATATAAAATAAATTTCGGTAATATAAAGTAAAGAACAAAGAGTAAATTCGTAAAACTGCTAAGTCCAAGAAAAACCAGGAAAAAAAGGTCAAAAGAAGCGAGACTGCGGCTAGTAACATTAAACCACAAGAAAAAGAACTGCAGAAAAGGAAATCGTCGGAAAATGGAAGACTTCGTGGCGAAAATCTGCGGAAAGCGGTCGGGACACGCGAAAATGCAAACGAAACGTCCTACAACTACCATTCGAGTTCGTGCGTAAAGAAGAAGATGTGGGAAGAAAGAAAATCCAAGTAGCAGGAAAATCCGATGGAAATTAGTAAAGTTATTAAAGAAAATCCAAGAACAATAGAAGAAACGACAAAGAAAGCGCGGCAAATCTCAGCGCAAGGGCGCATGAAGAGAAGGGGGGATGTGGGATTGCCAAAGTTCAGGAACTGAGAAATCAACTTAAAAAATAGTTTTTTAATTAAAATAATTAAAAAGTAAAGAAATGATAAAGGAAAAAAGTCATTAAAATAATTAATACTATAGCAAAGGAAAACAAAATATTTTATAAATTGCAAATTGGAGAATGCGACAAAAGGGTGCAAAATACCAGCAAGGCCATACCTGATTCGGAGGGAAACTGGGTATAAATACAGGGTACCCAGCGACTCTCGGTCTCTTTCTTTTTACAAAAATCGTGATTGAGCTTCTAGACATCGTGGGATAACCAGACGAACGGACCTAGGACCATCTGCCAACTTCCAGAAAGAAAACATCTGTAATTCGCAGGCACGAGACAACTTGTGATTCCAGTCGAAGGACATACACTACAACTTATAAGGTCTGTGAAAAGCGAAAATACGTTGCAGATTTTCCCTAAGATTTTGCCTGAGTAAATTCATTAAATTTATTTATTATACTGGGTTAGATATTTTATTAATCTTGTGGTGTATCAAGTTGCATTCATTAAATTAAATTAAAATTTGATTAAAGTAAAAGTTTAAAAATAATAATATTTAATAATAAAGAGATTTAATTAATTAATATTATAAATAGAATAAAAGCAATTTTCAAAGTAAGTAAATTCATAGAAAGTTCTGCCATTTTAGATTAAGTTAATTATTTTTGAATTTATTGTATAAGGTAAAAATTACCAAAGAATTTAAATATTTTGTGTTTCAGTTTTTTTTAAATTTCTGTTTGAATTTAGAAGTAATAAATTCAAAGTTTTTATTTTGCAGAACAGAATTAATTTGATTTTATGTTACCTGTCTTGCACATCCAATAGTGTATCCCATGTATTCAGATATTAGAACTTGGTTAAATTATTTAAGTTAAACGAAAGCACAGATAATTTACGTTACAAGGTTAGTTCCAGTGTACTTACAACTCTGAGGTTTACAGAAAGTAAAAAAGAGTCAGTTTAATTGAGCTAGTGTGTTAAATTACTGGGAGTTAAATATAATTATTTTTTGGTCAAAATATTTAGTAAATCAAATATTTGGCAACAAGTTGCTTCACCTAGGCGAACAGAAAAGCCATTGTCTCCCAGTAGGTGATAGTAATTTATTTTGCAACAGAGCTTGGCGTTCCCAACAAAGTAGTGGAACGTTTCTAGAGAAACAAGCTTTTCGTTGTAATATATATATATATATAAGCCAAATACCACTCACTCACTCACTGACTCATCACGAAATCTCAAAAACTACCGCAATAAGATACGAATAGCCGATATATGAATTGTTTAACCTTTAAACTTGTCCTAATCGCAAACGCCAGTATTTCGCGGACCACGAAACGGTGTGCACCTACAGACGTTTTATAAATGTAAAAACTTTTGAGTGCAATGTTTTTTTTGTTTTATTTAAGTGTTTATTTAATGTTTGACGAACTCTACGGAGTGGAATACTGAAGATGTGGTTTCGACCTCGAAACGCGTCTAATTAATAAGACGAAGAAGAAGCCACATGACGGAGTATAAAAAAAGGTAATATTTTATTTTATTACTGTATATTATTAGACAGTGGCTTGGACACCAAAACAATGAACATTAAAGAAAATGTGTAGTTATTGAAGAATGTTTTTTTTATTTTTGCTGTGATGTATATCTTTTAAATGAAAGTAAAATTTTAAGAAATGTTCCAACGCACTCGGCTGGGTTTAGATGTGAACTATATTGGGTGTGTAAGTAATAATGTACGGTTTGAATTGAGTTGTGAAAAACCAATTGATAACTAATAACTTATCACAATAATGTTTAAATAATGATAAAAATTATTCTTGTAAAACGTAAACAATTTTTGCTTAATAAAATATCATAGGCCAAAGTCGTTAAAAAAGGTTTCTAATTGAATTGTGAATTACTAATAAGAGGTAAACCGTTTTGTTTAGGTGACTGGGCAGAGAGCACACTGATGCGAATATTGTTTAATCATACAGAAGTTAGCATTGACGATGTCGGGTAAGATTCATTAGGTAATAGAATCCACCCTCCAGTCGGTGGTCTGGGAGGTAACGAACCGGGTAAAGGCATGTTTGCAATGCTAATTCAAAGTTTATTAAAGTTACCTGGTAGTGTTTAGGTTCGTTCGTGACGTGACTGTATAAATGTCGGAAGGTAAATCTTTATGACGTAAAAACCAAGGTAATTGCTCAACGCCCGTGATTACAATATTAACAACATAATTGTACAAATTTTGTAAAACACAAAAATGTTTAATTAAGCGTAATTTTTTGTTATTTTCATCACCGGTGTAAGTGGTAACTGAGCATTTGTTTTAGAGTAAACTGATTTTAATCTACGTTTTATTTATTACCGAGCACCGTTTTACCAAGAAAGCAAAAATGATTGCCAATTGTTATCTTTACTAATATTACAAAGAGGTAAAATTTTTTTGTTCGTACGTAGGGGGTAATTTTTGGAACTACTGAAATTATTGAAAAAATACTTTTACTAATAAAAAGTTGAGTAACATAGGATATAATTTAATTTTGATAAAAACATTTTTATTTCAATATTTGTAAATTTAGTCGGAACAAATCTTAGTTTAGGCGTAGACTGATTGAACCACCACATGGATTTGCATTTATTACCATAGCAACCAATTGTATAAAATAACAGATAAAACAGTTGTTTGCTCCAATATTTCCATTAACAACTGATTTCAATCCTTAAATTATTTGTATTTCTAACTTTTAGGTTGGATTTTTATTAAAGTGTACACCCGAACCTTGCTGGTTCCTTTGACCTTTATTATAACTGCTGTTATAAAATACACGCAATAATATGATTTGAACCTTTAACGTTATTTACCATCTTAGCTTTGAGGTTATTATTAATCCTAAAAATGTATTATAAAGAAAACATTAACATGATTATGTGTATAGAAGGTTGCAGCTGGATTGGCGTGCGAAGCACTAAGGAGTTCCCCTAGTCCTTAATATAAAGGTCAACAGTGACTCACTAAAATGCACATTCATCAAAATAATCCTTTCATACAGTGTTCTACTCATATTTTACAAGCAGATAAGAATTTAGAATGACACAATGTCCTAATAAACTTGCGGGATTATGCCAGAACCAGGATTATTATTGGCTTTAAGTAAGGCTGTAAATTGTCCTTAATGCTGGACTTGCTTAACGCAAGTGGGAGGAGCTTTATATATATAATATGTGGGAGTTTACTGAAGCTGTTGTTTATGTAATAATTAATGTACCTTGACTCTCAGAGTAAAACAAGAATATGAAATAATATCACCGTAAGCGTTCGGGGAGAGATGATTTTCCCGTGTGTATAAAGGTTCCAACGGGGTTGGCGTGCGGAGCACGCAGGGATTTTCCCTAGTTACATTATAATCTTAAACCTACAAAGAATACCGCTTACAATACAAAACAAAACCACAATGTTAACTTTAACAGTTGTTTTAACGTAAAACCGTAACTCATAAATTCAATTCCAGTTGAGTAGGCTATTTTCTAAACTAATTTACAATGATCAGTTTGTACCCAAACTTAATTACCCCCTGTGTGTTCACTGTACGAACAGATTCAGGAGTCGTTGACTCTACAGTTTGAATCTATTCTGGTTTACAGGTTTATCCGATAAAACTCAAAGCGGCTAAAACCAACATCGGTGGCACTTAAGTGTTCCTCTTGGGGATCGGTTTGAAGCGCTTTGCCAAAGTACTTTGGACAATGTGATTAACTGAAGTTAATGGATGGCTTAACTGAAGTATTCGAGCGTGTCTAATGTCTGATTGTATCGCGTGTTTGTTAAGAATTATTTGAACCTTCTTTTATAGAATAGAACACCAGGGTCTTGTGCAGTCTATTGAATGGATCTTGAATGTCTATTTCAGTGACCCTTACGTGGGCGCCCATATGATATTTTCTAGGGGGGGGGGGGGGGGAAGCCGGGGGTAGGGGGCTTAACACGTTCACTACTAAGGACGCACATGTAAGCTTAACAATGAACAGTATGAGAAGCGGCCGACGCACAGTGCACTGCACTCCAAACCCCGTATTATTAGTATTTTTAATACACAATGCAATGCGTGCTTCGCACGCCAACCCCCGTATTAGGAGTATTTTCAATACACAGAGCATTGCGTGCTCCGCACGCCAACCCCCAAATTAGGAGTATTATCAATACACAATGCATTGCGTGCTCCGCACGCCAACCCACATATTAGGAGTAATTTCAATTCACAATGCATTGCGTGCTCCGCACGCCAACCCCCATATTAGGAGTATTTTAAATACAAAATGTATTGCGTGCTTCGCACGCCAACCCCGTTATTATTAGTATTTTCAATACAAAATGCATTGCGTACTTCGCACGCCAACCCCCATATTAGAAGTATTTTCATTACACAATGCATTGCGTGCTTCGCACGCCAACCTCCATATTGGGAGTATTTTCAATACACAATGCATTGCGTGCTTCGCACGCCAACCTCCATATTAGGAGTATTTTCAGTACACAATGCATTGCGTGCTTCGCAAGCCAACCCCCACTTTAGGAGTATTTTCAGTACACAATGCATTGCGTGCTTCGCACGCCAACCTCCATATTGGGAGTATTTTCAATACACAGTGCATTGCAGCACATGCTTGAACTCTTGTAAAAAATGAAATAATTTTATGTAAAATCAAACGGCACAAAACATTTAAAACATATATTAGTGCTAATCTCTTTGCAGAAAATATCTGACGTACGTTCGTATGTATGTATTTACGTACGGACGTACACTCGTTCTTATAGTAGTTGATGACATTGTTAAGAAATATAAGAAATTGTTCTTGCAATGGTTACACAATTTTAAGTGTAATAAAATTAAATGAAACTTGTATACAAATATAGATTAGTTTCTTGGATGACCGTTAAGTATATAAGTACCGTTACATAAACTTGCATTCAGAGTAGCATTTACTTTTAAACCCTTCAAGACTCGCTGACGGTAGCGTAGTTCTAGGAGTAAATATAGTGTGAAATCCCCAATGCAAGTACTGTTTGATTTGTGTAATTGAATTAAATAATACATTTCCTTCCGAGTTCGTTCCGTTTCCCTCCGTCAGAGTGCACGTCCCGAGTGTTGTGTTTAAAGTATTTGAAGAGGTTCGAACGAATATCGAAGTGAAAGATTTTACAGAAAACGTTTATTCTTGGAAACTTGTCAATTTAAATGTATTTGCTGTAAGTGCCTGATGTTGACTGAGGGTTTTATTGTTTCTATACCAAATTTAACGGACAAAAATATTTTAAAACAATTATAAATCTTATGAAATTGATATAACTGATTCGTGAGATTCATTTTTGGCAGTAAGAAACACTGTTCTTTTACTTTCTCCGCCCATACCTAGTATATGGAGAAAGTATTGTTTTCGTCCAAATTTTCGAATTTTAATTTTTAGTGGAATTATCTGTTTTAGTGCTCCCTGAACCCCAAAAAAATTTTTAGTGGAATTGTTCGTGTTGGTGCTCCCTGAACCCAAAAATATTTTTAGTGGAATTATTTGTTTTGGTGCTCTTTGAACCCAAAAAAGTGTTTTTTTTTTTTTGTGATGCCTGTCCGTGTGTCTGTTAGGATGTGTACAGAGCTGGAGATCATACCAACGGTCAGATTTTGATGAAATTTGGTATGTAGGTGTAGTTCTGGTATATCTCCAGGCGTTTTCTTTTTTTCTTTTTTCAAATTTTTGATTTTTAAGGGGTTTTACCCCCCAAAAATGGCCAAAAAACGAGAACAATCGAAATTTCTCAAAAACGGCTCTAACGATTTTTATGAAATTTGGCTTATTTGTAGCCCTTAATGTACCCTACCATATGCACAAAACAGCATCTAAAAATTCTCGTTTAGGTAATAATAATAATAATAAATTATTTGTGTGGGTTCTTGGCCAAAAAGGGGGTTGTTTTTCAAAATTGTTCAAAAAATTTTTTCGTGCATCTATACAGGCCTAATTGACAAGTTTGGTGGAAATTTGTTCGAAATCGATCGAATAGTTTAAATAATAATAATAATATAATATGAATGTGTGTTACATACATCTAATATTTTCCATGGTAACATTTTCCTACTTTTGCAATTCTAAATAACCACCTCCTATGCTACTCTTGGGTAGGTATGAAGTTTCAACTGGAAGAAAGTATGTGGCAGTTATCTGGTACCGTTTATTTTAAATATATTTAACACCACAAGAAATTGTGTACAACATAAAGGTGTTCTCTCAAAATTAAGTGATTGGATTGGTATTGGTTTAAAAAGATAGGACTTACATAAGCTAATTTATGATATGTTTATATGTATTGCCATAACTCTCTGCGTGGAGATTAACTGCTTCATTTCTAAAATTGAGTTTGTATGTTTAAGGGTTTCAATCAACTCTTTGGGAAGTTGGTCTGCTCACGAAGGAGTTGAATAACTGCTTGTGTGTACGAAATACACTTCGACTCACTTACTCCGTTGTTCCACTCACAGCGGCCACGGGTAATTGACTGCTTCCCTTCCCTTGCAGCGTACAAAGTCGGCCGTCGGCCTCTGATCAGAAGACGGTAAAATCCCTCACGTGTATTTTTTGAACCGGGTACTTTTACAGTGTTTTACGTTTGGTCGATTTGGGGGGGGGGGGACCAAGATAGCGATAAATGTGCAGAATAATAACCTACATTTATTTTTTTAGTTGAAACCCAAGACAAATTTCAATCTAGTATGAAAAATCTAAAAAATAGTTAAGGGGCTCCGGAGCGCCCTATCTCGGCAATGTTAAAAATACAATATTTAAGGAACATTTTCTCAGAAACTACTCAATCAAAATTAGTAAAATTTTATCAGTGTGTTAGTACTACTTAAATACAAAATTTGACGTGAGGGTTTTGCAATTCAAGCATTTGAATAAATTTTGTCATTATTTTTATAAATTAATAGAATTTTGACCAGTTTTTGTCGTATTTCTCAGTCATAACTTAGAATTTAGCACTTATATTACAAAATGCTCTCGTTAAAACCTGTAGTATACTCCATTAAACAACCCCTGAAAATTTCAGATCAATGTGTTAGATAGATTTTGATAAAATGTTCCTTTTGTGAATAAAATATATGATTTTCGGAAAACTCGTTTAAAGCTTTACTTACATATTTAGTACATACCAGCCCCATATGCAGGGTTGTCATCATCTGTATATCAACAAAGACTGTATAATCAGGTTTGGCACTACAGAAAAAGCTAAATATCCCTACCAAAATGAAAATTCCCACTTTAGGCGGCAATTTTAATTATTTTCAAATAGGATAAATGATATAACATTATTAAGAATATGATACAAAATTTGTCTTATTCTCATGTGACATACGAACCAAAAAACGTATTTTTACCCACTTAGAGTTGAGATATAATAATAAATTTAGGCTTGTTTTAAAGCTAAATAAAAGGGCAATAACAAGCAATAAAAAACAAAAAAATTTAAAAAAAAATTTTTTTTAGGTGCTCCGGAGCCCCTTAGGTGCTAAACGTCAAAAAACATGCTTCCGGTTGTTGGATTTTTTCGGCTAAGGAACTCGTCCGAGCGACATAGACAACCAACGCGTGTACCAAATTTGGACCAAATCGGACTTAAACTGCGGCTGTTAGAGTGCCAACACACATATATATATATACAGAGTGGTCCATATGTATGGGAACACCTCAATAAATTGGAAACTGTTATAGATGTAATACTGTAATTTTCAGGATAAGTTATTGGTGAAATACTTCACCTTTTGACAGACAACTGAATTTCAGCCCCTTCTCAGGGGGTGGCCAAGTGGTTGTAACTCAAATAGTTTAAATGGGAACATCCATTGTGTGATACATCATCTTTAAAACGAGAACAACGGCATAAATAAAACATTTCTACGATACTTGTATCCAAAATGGCGGCTGATTGAAATTTTGGTTTTCAAAGAAATAATTGGTATACATGTTTGATCAAAATTTTATTGAACGAATACCAAAATACATTAAAAAAACTCTGTTATTTATTTGGTAATTTGTTTATTAGATATTAATTATTGCAAATTTAAGAGAATAAATTGTTCTTACAGCATTTTTGATTTGAAATGTATTGGAACTGACACGTAACAATTCATGAAATTTAGAAAATGCTATTAAAGTGACATATTAACAATAAAATTAAAATTAAAGCTTACAATTTTATTGAAATAAAATAAATAATAAAATTATTGTGATAACAAAAAAAGAAAAGTTCATTACAAAGACAACATTGAAAATATTGGTAATGAAATAAAATAATTTATTATTGACAGCTGATCATTAGTTTCTTATTATTAACAGCTGATTATTCACTTATTTCTGAGTTGCAGATCATTGTTGCAACAATGCATTGATGTGTAATATTATTTAGTGTTGAGTATGCCATTACTACAGTAACAGTAGTTTGTGGTTATTCTTTAGATTTGTTGGCTAAGTATTTTTGTCATTCTCTACCTAAAATTTACGAGCAGCTATACTGTACGATTACCTACTTCTATTGTAGTTACGGGATTAATTTTGTTTTGTTCTATTTTTTTCAATAATGTTTTTACTGTAGGAAAGGTTTTCAATTATTTCTTTCAAAAGCAAAATTTCAATCAGCCGCCATTTTGGATACAAGTATCGTAATTTTTTTTATTTATGCCGTTTTTTCTCGTTTTAAAAAGTCCTTTAAGATGATGTCCCACACAATGGGTGTTCCCATTTAAACTATTTGAGTTACAACCCCTTGCCCCCCCCCCCTGAGAAGGGGTTGAAATTCAGTTGTCTGTCAAAAGGTAGAGTATTTGAGTTTTTTTCATTCTAAAGTCATATTTTGATTTGACGGCGCTATTAAACTGAAATATAATCATTTTCGCCCCTGAATATGTACAAATATTACATCAATAACTTATCCTGAAAGTTACAGTATTACATCTATAACAGCTTCCAATTTATTGAGGAGTTCCCATACATATGGACCACCCTAACATTTTATAATGACACCACAAAACGTGTTCTGGGGACCATGATCAGTGCTCATTCATCTAAGGGTCACTGCAATAGTTTATCTTTTCTATGGAAATTTGCTAATAAATCTTCAACAACTTCTAACCTCAAAACAAGTCATATGCCGTAACCCACTTTAGTTACTATACCACATTAAACATAACATTGTGCATGAAATTAATCTGCACGTAATTATAAACTGGATCTTACCAGATGTTATTAAATATTGCTAAATATCATTTGAATCCTCCTTCCTATTTTATTTTGTGAAACGTGCCTAAAGGAATCTTATCTTGAAGTTACGCGGAATTAAACGGAATGCTTTCATAAACATTACAGTTAATTGCGTCCTATTCACAAAACTTCCTCCCCCCCAAGGGCATTCTAAATTTCGGATTTAATTTTACCTTTAAAGGACAGAGATAAGTTCCGTATATTTAAAATACAGGACTTGTTATTT
>JAGFPH010003782.1:27271-41425 GCA_018207615.1 Philaenus spumarius
CCACACAGCGTTAAAGTGTTAAAACTGTTGCTTGCGTCATCCAAGTGGCGGTATGTAATGGCTTAACCGAAAAACCAAATGTGATGAAACCTGTATACGTATGTTATAAAGTATTGCTTTGTAGAGGTTTGAAATATTGAAATAAGTTTGAAAACTTGACCTTTAAAAAAATTTTATTTATGGACGCAGTCTAAAGACAGAGGAAAACATAAAGCGGAAGATATTTCGTCTGTAAAATGACAGAATATTACGTCTAAATTTGCTTCGATCTGTGTTTGTAAATTTTAGAATTTTTCTTTATTGGCGTTCTTTTTTATACCAAAATGTATAATTATTCATTAGTTTTAATAACAAGTTTTTTCTTTCAGAGTTGATCCAACTTTTGTCATTGTACGGTCATTGTTTTTTTTTTTTTTTTTGTACTTTTCCTTTTGTTTAAGAGCAGCGGAAAAGGCCAATCCCGCCAATGTTACATTGAAGCAAGTTAGCGTACACTTTTCCGATAACCTATTAAGACTACAAGGTTTTAATTTCTAGGGTGTTATAAGCATACCTTTTTTGGTAATCTGACGTCTATATATTAATTTGAAAATATTTTTTGTAATCCGAGTGAGATCTCGAGTTTTACTGGACCGATATACACGCAATTGGTACCAAATTAAAGGTAATTGTCTGTATATTTGCCCATTTTGCTGGGATTTCAGCTATTACCCCACGAAATTTACTAAAAACGGAAATTAAAATAACTTATGGCAATTTAACACGGGGTAAAATTTTAAGCTTATTAAGAGTGATATCTGGAGTTCTATTGGACCGATTGAAATACGGTTTGTGTTAAATGAAAGGTAATTAACTCTATATTTGTCCATTTGACTTAGAATTTCACGATTCCTTCATTTAATATTTTAAAAATGGAATTTAAATACTTTCTATTCATTAATATTGTTTTTCTGCTCAACGGCATAGCACAGATCAGCTGATTATAACAGCACATGTTTTATTATCTTAACATGGTTTGTTTATGTTGTAATTTACTTTATTGAAATAGGTTATGTTTAATTTTGCTGTAACAGATATAACATAATATCATATTACTTTAAAGAGCAATTCTTGTATCTATCTTTGTATCTGTCGCGGATCTCGAAAACGGCTCTAACGAATTCAAAGAAATTTTGTACTTAGGTGTAGTTTTGATTTTTAAGTACACCCATATAGTTGTATTTCGTGTAAAAACGCAATTCTTTCAGAAAATCTAATTTAAAAGTTGAACAATTTTAATATAGGGTCTTATGGGTTGCCATGTTGGTTACAAAATAACAACGAAATAGTAAATAAAGCGATCAAAACAGCTGTTTATAAACAAGCCAATTTATACTGTTTTAGCACGTTGGAAATAGAGTGGAATAGAACTGAGATTGAGTATTATCGAAAATCAGCTGTTCGTTGGATAGTTTTTACTTGCTGTTAAAAAAAACAAGCTAATTTATACTCTTTTAGCACGTTGGAATTAGAATAAATTTGGCATGATTTAACAATGTATTTTGTCAAAAAAAAAAGTAAACTCGGCAAAGATGGATAAATTATAATAGTCAATTTTGCAATATAGGCCTGGCTCATTTCTGAAACATAGTATTGAGGTTATGTTAATCCTGCAATAATTTTTACTATATTTGGGCATGGTTTCAAAACTTTAGTTGACTGAAGATAGTAGAACTAGGACTAAAATCGTAATGAAAGCCTCTCACGTTTCTAAAGCTTTCAGGTTACAATTAAGCTTGCAATTACTGTTAATATATTTAAACCTAATTTCATAATTTTAGTTGACAGAAGATCAACGACATTCTCTAGCGAATTTTCCAACTGCGAGCGAAGCGTCCAGGGGCAGAGCCCCTAGTAATCTATATATATAAAAGCGAAATACCACTCACTCACTCACTGACTGACTCACTTATCACGATTTCTCAAAAACTACCGAACGGATTGAAATGAAATTTGGTATGTAGCTTCCTCTAGGGCCATAGGTGCTCACTAAGAAAGGGTTTCAAAAAATTCTAAATTTTAGGGGGGTTTGGGGGGATCAAAGTTATTAAATCACGATTTCTTCAAAACTACCGAACGGATTTGAATGAAATTTGGTATGTAGCTTCCTCTAGGGCCATAGGTTCTCACTGAGAAAGGGTATGAAAAATTTCGAAATTTTAGTAGGGGTTTGGGGGGATCAAAGTTACTAAAATCATAATTTCAGATATTTTATTATTATGACAATAGTGCTTTTATTATTTAAGATCTTTATATATATAAGCCAAATACCACTCACTGACTGAACACTTAAAAAGAATATAATTACGTTAAAAAGTCTGAAAATACCAACCACGACGGGCAACGCCGTACGGGTTAGCTAGTATACTTATAAAATATACTAAAATCAAACAATATCGGGTCCACTAGTAATAGACTACTAGCATTGCCGGGTCCACTAGTAATTTTATTATTTGTAGAAGATTTTTTCAAGCCAAACAAACAGATTTTTATTTTTATTTTTTTTCAAGCCAAACTTTTAAGTTACATACTTAAAAATTAGTGAAAATATTACTCAGTATGTATAGATTATGTGTACAATTGTTTAGACCTGCAGCATTAGTGGTTCTAGAGATAAGTGTACCTTTGTACAGAAAATAGTAAACTTTCGGCAAATCGCACTTTAATACAGAGTACGTACAATAGAACTAGACCTACACTAAAAGAGTCTACGTCCATATTGTGGATCATGAGCATCTTCTTCCTGTCCATCCTCCACCAGCTTCCACTTCCTCCTGTCTTTTCTGGCTTCTTCCGCTGTTTTTTCCGCTTTTTTGAGTCGAACCGTGTCCAATTCTCTCAATTCGTTGACTGTCTTTTCGCTCAAACCAAGGCCTAGTTTATCGTATATGGCTAACTTGCTGCTTTAACCATAATTGGATGTTAAAACTGTATCATAGATGCCTAACTGAAGAGATTCTAACCTCACAAACACTTGTTTAGAGACCAAACTGCATGATTAAAACTATCGTTTGGATTT
Source organism: Philaenus spumarius (assembly GCA_018207615.1). Classification (NCBI taxonomy): domain Eukaryota; kingdom Metazoa; phylum Arthropoda; class Insecta; order Hemiptera; family Aphrophoridae; genus Philaenus; species Philaenus spumarius. The sequence goes on from JAGFPH010003782.1 coordinate 30,330, forward strand.
TGCCTATGAACGTGGCGACACTTTTTCAAAAGTTCTTCGTTTTGTCAGGGTCCTGTACATTTTGATTTTTACAATGACATCATCAGGAAGGCTTCTTTATCGTTGTATGTTCTTCCCTCAGCTTTGAAATATTATGAGGTAGATTTTGATTCCTAATATTAACAAATTAATAACCTGCTTCGATGTTATAACAAAAATATCAGAACTTTGATTGGCCATTCCTTTGAAAAGAAGCAAGATACTAAACTCTAGTTTGTGATATACCGTTTGTATTTTAATAAGCTATGCAATTGTGTATTACACGATCTATAACTTTACATTTGAAATCGTTAACTCCCCTACCACCCACAAGCTCCCCAAAATCATAGAGATTCAGATATACCAAAACATTTGTCATGTTATCCAACAGAAGATAATATACAGGGTGAGTCACTACTGACTACATTAATTTTAACAGTTGCTTCTACTTATGAAAAGAAACAAAAAAATATATATAAGCCCTTGTCTGACCGTAACCGTTTAGCTGTCATGGCGGATTATGTGATTTTTTTTCAAATTAATGACTTGGTACTATTAGTTTGACGATAAAAAACACACTAATGTAGTTATGACATGGAAAGTAATTTGAAAGAGCATTACATTTCCTATAAATTAAACATAGTACCCAAATAATAACTCCTTATACGTTTTTACTTTCTCCACCCTATACGTAGTATATGGAGAAAGTATTGTTTTCGTAAAAATGTTCGAATTTGAATTTTCAGTTGAATTATCTGTTTTGGTGCTCCCAGAACCCCAAAAAATTGTTTAGTGCAATTATCTGTGTTGGTGCTCCCTGAACCCAAAAATATTTTTAGTGCAATTATCTGTATTGGTGCTCCCTGAACCCAAAAAAGTGTTTTTAGAGTGGTGTCTGTCTGTCAGTCTGTCTGTATGTATACACGACCAGAGAGGACACTATTGGTCCGATTTTCATGAAATTTGGTATGTAGGTACTAAACCCTAATATCTCCAGAAGTTTTTTTCATCTTTTGGAATTTTTAAGGGTAATTTACCCCTAAAAACCCATAAAAAACGACAAAAATGCTAATTTCTCAAAAACGGCTCTAACGATTTTGATCAAATTTTCAGTATTTATAGTGCTTAAGATGCCAAACAAAATGACACCACCCACTTTTATCAAAACTTCGGCGTTTTATAATTATGGGGAAATGTTTAAAAATAAACAAGTTTGTGTTGTCAATCTAGCATCGCGGCAGCGGCCCCACAGGGTAGCATCACGGTAGCGAGCACGGCCTGTAATTCAAAGGTCGCGCGATCAAATCCCACCTGGGACAATAATTTTTTTATACGACTGACGTAGGTAGAATATTATTTTTTTGTTTTGTTCTAAAAAGTAGTAAATAAAATGATTAAAAACAATATTATTTTGACTACAGTAAGTTGGGAGAAAGTTTGTGTCAGTTAACTGATACCGTTTATTTTAAATAACTTTGACAGCTTCTGAACTCACACGTGATGAACTGAACTTGAAGGCGACTGTGAGGGAATTCAGAAAAAGACTTCGAATGTGTATCAGGGTAAACGGTGGACATTTTGAAAATCTTCTCAAATGATGAAATCGGTTGAGAGACGTGATACCATGTTATTTTTGTGTGTGAAACTGTAACTAAAGATTTCGTTCAGTTTCTATTAATTTTAATAAAAACAAATCCAGTAAAAAAATGTTGCATTTATTTTTTGTATAAAAAAACAGCTGATTTTAACGTTTTTAATTTCCAATCAGGCGATTTAGTCAACAGATTCAGCTGGTAAAGCAATTACAGATATAGTAATTAGTTTGGTGTTTAGAACCAATACGATAAATCCTAATGCTGTACCTAAACAACATGTTTATGAAATTTCAACATTTTTCTATGAATGGCCATTTAATATTTATACATCATTTTAAAGATAAATAAATAAGAAAGTTTTTTATTTAATTGAACATAAGAATACGAAAAATTTAACTGATTTAATTGAGCCTTAAAGTTTAAAGGAAAAAGTCTGCAACAATAATTTTTAACTTTAAAGTTATTTAAAAAATGTTGTATAAGAAGGAGTTATTATTTGGGTACTGTTTAATTTATAGGAAATTTAATGCTCTTTCAAATGGTATTACTCTACATGTCCTAACTGCATTAGTGTGGTTTTTATCGTCAAACTAATAGTGAAAAGTCGTGTAATTTGGAAAAATCACAAAATACGCCATGACAGCTAAACGGTAAAGGTCAGACAAGGGCTTATATACATTTTTTTTTCGTTTTGATAAGTAGAATCAACTGTTAAAATTAATGTAGTCCAGTAGTGATTCATCCTGTATATAAAGTATTGTTAGCTTATTTTCAGGAACAACAACAAATAAAGGGGGTTAAAGGGACTTTGTAAACACTCTGTATATAATTAATGAAAACATTCAAAAGTTACAAAAACAACAAGAGAAATATGTTTGTTGAAAAAATGTTTTTCCCTTTTTCACTGCCCTTAATTGATCATCTTCGTCCTGTTCAACTAACCCTAGATTAACGGTGAAAGTAAAGAAACATTATTTCTACAACCGAAGTGTCATGCAATATTTCAAATGAGCAATCAACAATGATGTCGAAATTCACTGATGTATACCGACCACTGTTTTTCACATTATTACTTCCTTCATCCTCACTTCAGCATATCCTTGATGCAAGAAAGTTCGCCACAGCTGGAGTTTTGAATAAAACACAACCTGGATACCTGAAGGAACGTTAAATGTTTTGCTTTAACAACGTCATATTGTAAATCCACTTTATATAAATGTTGAACTGCAAAGTAAGCTGTTTTATAAACAAGACAAACTGTTTTTCATTTTTGCAACGTTGGCGATACTGCAAACCTTCCCGCCTCAGGCAGATGTCGTATGAAAACATTTTAAACTATAATGTGTACGTAACGCGGAAAGAATAAATGTTGCTGGTTTGTTCGTGGCTATTTAATTCAAAAACTGCGTACGCTATGTTGACGTAACGTTCGATAAAAACTGGGCCGCTTTGCTTCGTTCACGTTGATTTGAACCTGGTACTTTTATGGTATTTTACGTTTTGATCGATTTTGATAGAACCAGACGGTTTATAAGGTCTTTGAAAAACACAAAATGTCCAGAATAAAGTCCTAGGCTGTATTAATTTATTTGATAAAAAAATCTCAAAAAGTTTCATTAGAGTGCAACATTTAAAAAAAAAAATTACTTAAGGCCCAAAAGTTTGATTTGGTTTAAATTTCGTAGGTACACACGTTGGTCTTCTAAGTACGCGTGATCGTTATGAAAAAATGATCCAATAACCGGAAGTACGTTCTTAGACCAGAAATACATTTTACTTTCTCACTATACTATACGCAAAAAAATCAATGTTGAGATTTTTGAGGAAGTATCCGTTTTGGGACCCCTTGAGTTCGAAAAAATGGTTTAAAAAAATGTATGTCTGTATGTCTGTATGAATTCAAAGCTAGAACGAAAACTATTCGATCGATTTCAAACAAATTTGCACCAAACATGTCAAGTAGGCCTGAATAGATGCACGAAAAACGGCTTTTGAAAATTCTGAAAAACAACCCCCTTTTTGGCAAGAAAACACCCAAAAAATCAGTTATTATTTTTTTATAAAAAAACGGCTCTAACGATTTTGATAAAATTTGGCTTATTTGTAGCCTTTAATGTACCCTACCATATGCAAAAAACAGCATCTTTCTAAAAATTCTCGTTTAGCTAATAATAATAATAATAATTGATTTTTTTGGTCATAAAGGGGGTTGTTTTTCAAAATGCTTCAAAAAAAATTTCGTTCATATATATACTTGCCTAATTGACGTGTTTGGTCGCAAATTTGTTCGAAATCGATCGAATAGTTTTCGCTCTAGCTTTGTATTCATACAGACATACATACAGACAGACATTTTGCAAAAACCACAATAGTTTTCTCTCTAGATAATAATAATAATATTTATTAGTTAATCTCTAACTTTAAGAAAAAATCACCTCTCCTACCCCACCCTACAAGTCACATTGAATCTGTTTAATAATTTAAATATGTTTGTGAGAAAGTATGTGCCAGTTCCTGGTACCGTTTATTTCCTACTAAAGTAAACCAGTTTTGTGGTTTTATCTAAACAATTAAATGTAGGTTATTCCCACATCTAGTTGTTTTGCACCGCATTATAGATCGTCTGGTTCCCCAAAAATAGATAAAAAGGTAAAAATACCATTAAAGTGTTAAAAAAAAGGAAATTAGTCCGCTACGAGCGAAGCGAAGCTATTCATAATCTAAGGGCGCAAGGTCGAGGAGAAAAGTCGAAACTGAAGGCTGAGGTACAAAACAAATTCTGCTAACACATTTCGTAAACACAGGCCGCTATCAGGCCAGGATTAGCAGCTATTTACGCCCTAGGCCAAAGTTCTAAATTTGATCCCCTTCCGGCGGTCTGGAATTTTGTTTTTGTTTTTTTGAAGTGATAACTTCTGTTGGCCCGTTGGGCACTTTCGCTTGACTATGTTTCTGAAATCTCGCGTCACGTAAACTTTTTGCGTAGACACAGGTCAGAGCGTGAAGAGGGAATAGACGATACAACTATCTATATATATAAAAGCCAAATCCACTGACTCACTGATCACGATTTCTCAAAAACTACTGAACGGATTGGAATGAAATTTGGTATGTAGCTTCCTCTATTGCCATAGGTGCTCGCTAAGATAGGTTTTCAAAAAATTAGAAACTTTGGGGGGGTTTGGTGGTTCAAATTTACTAAATCACGATTTCTCTAAAACTACTGAACGGATTGGAATTAAATTTGGTATGTAGCTTCCTCTAGGGCCGTAGGTTCTGATAAGAAAGGGTTTCCACAAATTTGAAATCTTAGGGGAGTTTGGGGGGTCAATGTTACTAAATCACGATTTCTCCAAAACCACCGAACGGATTGGAATGAAATTTAATATGTAGCTTCCTCTAGGGCCCTAGGAGGTCGCTAAGAAAGAGTTTTAAAAAAATCTAAATTTTAGGAGAGGTTTGGGGGCATCAAAGTTACTAAAAATCCCCATAAGAAATAAAAAGTGTAATATATGTATTGATATAACATATATTTTGTTAATATACATTTAACTTTGATCTGCCTATCCGTGTAAAGCCGAATCGGACCGTCTAGTAGTATATGCAGACAAGTAAGCGCGTGGAGAGGGAATAGACAACAACATAGTATATAATAATACGTTATTATAATTATGCAATTTCAAAATATGATATTAATATTTTTTGACAATATATTGACTTGTGTAATATATGTTCACCTTCATTCTCCTCTAATATTAATACTGATAAAAATTATAAAAAATATAAGTCGGTCATAGAAGTTATCACTTACAACGTGTAGTCTTAAGCACACCCAATGTTTTTTTTTTTTCTTTGCCTATTTAAGTGTAAAACTCATGTTAGGCCTAACAGCGATTGAAATGCCGAAACGTATGAAAACCCAATACTTGTAATTTATAGTAAGCAGATATTGACTATTGACTAAAAAGAAAGCATGTTGAAAAATAAAACACACTACTAAATAATTCGACCACGCAGCTGTACCGATGACGTGAGTTGAGCAAATTTTCAAAATTAAGTTTATATGCCTATGTTTTAGGGTTTAACCAACAATTTGGGAAATAGGTCTATTCACGGCAGTGCTGAAAAGCTGCAAAATGGTTCGCACGCCATTCCGCATTTTGGGATTGTCCTCAATACACAATGCATTGCGTGTTTCTTCAATACACAATGCATTGCGTGCTTCGCAAGCCAAACCCCCGTATTGTGAGTATCTTCAACACACAAAGCACTGCGTGCTTCGCACGCCAACCCTCATATTGGGAGTATCTTCAATACACAATGCAATGCGTGCTTCGCACGCCAACCCCACGGTAGAATCCGCCTCATGGCTTTGAACCGGGTACTTCTATGGTATTGATCGATTTTGGGGGAACCAAGCGAGTTATGAGGTCGCATAACAAAACAAAATGTGCAGAATAACATCAGCTTGCATTTATATTTGTAGAAAAAACTCTAAAACAAATTCTTTCTCGTAGGAAAAATCTCAAAAAATAGTTACTGCCGGTCAAGAAACGTGCTTTCGATTTGGATATTTTTGGCTAACGAACTCGTCCGAGCGACGTAGACAACCAACATGTGTGCCAAATTTGAACCAATTCCGATTTAAAATGCGGCCGCTAGAGTGCGAACACATATATATGATTTTTAATGACACTCCAAAACGTGTTCTGGGGACCATGATCGGTGCTCATTTGCTACTCCCGACCTTGGGTCATAAGGGCCACTGCAATAGCTCATTTTTCCTATGGAAATTCGCTAATAAACAACACCGTCTATGTATTTACTAATGACAATCAAAATATGTACATAGTTTTAAAATTTCTTTCTTTCTGGGGCTTTCAGGCCCCGCTAGACTCTCAACACCCCCGTTTTCTTTCAAGGCCAGTACAATTTGGACGCTCGCTCCTCATGCTCGACTAGAAGTACAACATTTCTTGTTTTTCCCCGCGATCGCAACCCCATGGCCTAGGTTGGCCTTATGAGTAATCCAGGCCTGGCATCTACTCGGTGCCTTTCCCAAATAGTAGCTTGAAACTCTAAAACGTATACACTTAACTTTGGAAATTCGCTCAACTCACGTCAGCGGTTCAACTGCCAGATCGAGTTATCATCGCATCGATTGTTTCCGTGTTACGATATAATTGTCGATAAAGTTCTCGAATCCACTGTCCGTTTAGATTTACAGAGTTTAACTGAAATTACACAATCTGAAATTTAATTTGGATCAATTGTCAGCACTCATCAAGCCTGTAGTTGAGTGTTTAATCTATGATTGGTAAAACAACCTTGACACGTTTGTATGCAGTACGCTGCATGCATTATTGTTGCTGACCCTAACTCGATAACATTGTTAATTGCTGAATAACCTTGAAACCTAGTAAACTTAAAGGTCAACCCAAACACAATGAGTTTGACCGATTGTGCATACTTCATACAAACTGTATTATTAGAATTTGTATGATGATCAATAATAAGGCTTTTGTTAGAATTAATACACGAAGCTGAAATCTTTTCCCATAGATTGTTTTTATCATAAACATTGTATAAATGGTCTACTAACATGGGTGACCATACCTATGGGCAGAAGGGGGGGGGGCCTGGCTCCCAGGGAAAGGAAAATATGGGTTCTAGTGGAGGACGTCGTGACTACAGGTTTTTATAGAATTACACTATATATCACTTTTTCCTATAATATAATGAAATTAGACACTTCACTGATCGCGGGAATTCAATTATAAACATTCTAAAACAAATATAACATAACAAATTAACAAACCAAAAATCGCTTATGAGATTTAATACGGACAATCTACAGACATTTTAATACGCGATAGGAACAGGGTTGCCAGATTGGTTGCAACTAGATTAGAGTGAGTTTATCAGTGCCTCCTATATAGCCTAAAATTATAAAATAACGACGAAATATTATAATCATACTTTTATCGGCAACATACTGGGACTAAATAGTATAGGTTAGTACCTTTAGGTTTTTCTTTATTCTAATTACTAGTGGACCCGGCAATGCTTCGCTATTGCTTTATTTAATTTTAAGGGTAGTTATAAAATTCCATTCTTTTGACTTAAGTTATTGAATTGCAAATGGTGTTTATGTCAACAATTTATATAAACAATTTATATAAACAATATTTTAAACAGCATATATGTAAGTAAATAGATATAAAACAACCGATGTTTGAATTGAATTATAATACAGTAAGCATTTTTCGTTGATTTTTGTTTGTGTTGTTTGGCAATCTAACCTAAAAAAGCTGTTTTGGTTTTTGAAGAATAATAACCCGATTATAAATTAGAGAAATTGGTTGCAAATAAAAGTGTTTTGGTTCATTGTAGGCCTAACCTAAAATTATGTTCAGTTTTTGATCCATAACAGTTGTTTTATTTATAATAATATGTAACAACCGATGTTTAAATTGAATTATAATATAGTAGGCCTAAGCATGTTTTATTGATTTTCGTTTGTGTTTGCTTTTAATTTGTCAATCTAATTTAAAAAGCTATTGGTTTTGAAGAATAATAAACTGATTATAAATTTTCTAAAGTTGCTATGGTAATGAATGTAAACAAACATGTGTTACTAAGCATTTTATACGAACAGCTGTTTTTGAGCGCTATGGTCTTGAGTCCATACAAAAGAGGCTGTTTAGTTTTTTTCCAAATTTGAAACATTTTCGGGAACTTTTCAAATTTTTCTTTATATAAAAACCTAGTTCGGACTATTACGAACATTTTAAAACAAAAAATTGCCAAATTGGTCCAGCAGTTCTCAATTGATGCGATTTCAAAGAAACAGCAATTCATTTTTATTATATATATAATGTGATGATAACGACGAAATATTATAATTATACTGTTATCGGCAACATACTGTGACTAAATAGTGTAGGTTAGTACCTATAGGTTTTTTAAATTTGTTTATTCTAATTATATAACGTGATAATAACGATGAAATATTATAATCATACTGTTTTCGGAAACATACCGTGACTAAATAGTATAGGTTAGTACCTTTAGATTTTTTTTTATTTTAACTTCAGGTTTTATATATATATTGTATAAGTTACATTTAGAATCTCTTCCTATTACATATGTTCAATGTGGCAACGTTGGCAATCAGAAATGATAAGTTTCATCCTTTATTCAATGTAATTTATTAACGATAATTGTTATTGTTTTAAACTAAAGGTTTTGGAAAGTTATATAAAGATCGAGATATATTTTCGTGATTTCTTTCATTCAGTTTGTTTAGTGAAGTTATTGTTGATATGTGTTGGTGTATTAAGTGATTTGTTTCTTTTATTTAGTGTTAAAATATAGAAAAAATACTGAAGTTAACCTCTGTGTTTTCGACTTTTATTTCTCTCGTATTTTCTATAATTTTTATTTCCCGTGGATATTTTTGTTGTTTTTATAATCAGTTTAACGTGTTCTTTCATAATATGAAGAAATTTTCAAAAAAAACCTCTGGTCACGCCGTTCTCCATCTTTACCAAAATATGTATATTATTTATTATAGTCAGGTATTTTTCTTTTAAGAGATTAGCACTAAAATATTTTTTAAATGTTATGTGCTGTTTGCTGTTTATTTTACATATACTTACTGAGGGAGGTCAAAAATTTCAATGGACCCCTTTTGCCGAAGGAGAGGAGTGTACTCTTTAACACGTTCACTGCTACGCAAATTTCGTATTTCCTATGCTAGGAGCTGACCTTTTATTTTTTATATTTATAGTCTAAATGAGTGAAAATTACTTTATTTTTTATTTTTTAATCTTTCTATGTAATAATCACTAATATTTTAAAGCGGACGCACATGTGCATCCATAGCATAACTTATAGGCTTAAAATTGCCGTGCGAAGCATGCAATTGTGTATTGAAACTACTCCCAATACGGTGGTTGGCGTGCAATGCACTGTGCGTCGGCCGCTTCTCAGTGTTCAATGTCAAGCTCACATGTGCGTCCTTAGCAGTGAACGTGATAAGCCCCATACCCCGGTCTAGACCCCCCCCCCCCCTAAATCCCGCAGCAGAAAATATCATATAGTCGCCCATGTCTATCAATTTCCCTCCTCAAGAGATTTGGAAGGGGGGTTGAAAGATTCTGTTTTGTTTTATCAGCGTAGTAGTGTTTGTAAAATTGTGAATTGTACAAGTTTGCAAATGTACAAACACAGGGTGTCTCAGCATAGGTCGAGTTGTACACCAAATTAAAGATCTATCTTAGGAGAACAAAATGGCGGCCGTTAAAGTTACATTTTGAAAACATTGAATCAACCCAATTTGCACAACAAGGGCCCAAATGTATTCGTCGAATCTATGAAAATAAAAAAAGCTTGAATTGCTAACTTACAGTCTTTGGTCACAGTATTTTTCCACTTTGTACACATTGCATGTTAGTAACATAATATATTAAGCTGTTTTGTATTGCAACAGAAATGCAAGCACTAAAACAAAAATATACTGAAGTTCTAACTTATAGTCTTTAGTCATAGTACGGTTACCTTCATTCAACAATATTGGGGTTGCTTTTACAGTTAAGTTGTTTGTAGTTTAAACGCAATAAAAGATAACATTAATTCACTTGAACATAACCTGAAAACGTAAATTCTTATCCACACATGGCAAAAATATATTGCTGCTCGTAAATGAAAAGCATTCATTAAAATCTGAAACTATTTAGCCTGAAAATGTACTTACTTGAAGTCAGGAAGATTTTACATACTTGAAATAAAAGTCAAACAATGCACTACCACACACTTTAAACACGAATAATACACAATACACGCACACGACTTGTTTAAAAACAATAGTCTTTGAACGCGCACAACCTAACCTAGAAATACTTATACTAGCCAAGGCCAACGGCAAACTGATTGTTGTTGTTGAAGAAGAAGAAGGGTAGTACGTTATCGTATGTTTCAAAGTAAACATGAGAAAAAGAGAAGGCTGTGTCGGTGACGTCATCGTACATGTTCTCTCACTTTCTATCTTTATACAATACAGGGTGCCTCAGAAGTCTGTGAACGGCGTTATATTTTTGTTACCATTCCAGATTAAGCAACAAAACTTGGTGCATCGCTTCTCTACAAAAAAAAAAAAACCCCTTGGGTGTGCTTTAGAGCACACGTTGGAAGTGATAACGTCTATGGCCGATTTATATTTTTATCAGTATTAATATTAAAGGAGAATAAGGGTCAACAAATTACACAAGTCAATATATTGTCTAAAAATATTATATCATAATTTTAAAAATTGTATAATTATAATATAATAATTATATTATATTATCTATATTTATAAAAGCGAAAACCCACTGACTCACTCATCACGGTTTCTCAAAAACTACTAAACGGATTGATATGAAATTTGGTATGTAGCTTCCTCTGGGGCCATAGGTGCTCACTAAGAAAGGGTTTGAAAAA
>JAGFPH010003782.1:44621-60637 GCA_018207615.1 Philaenus spumarius
GGGGGGGGGGGGGGTGTCAAAGTTACTAAATCACGATTCATCAAAACCCACCAAACGGATTGGAATTAAATTTTGTATCTAGCTTCCTCTAGGGCCATAGATGCTCGCTAAGAAAGGGTTTTAAAAAATTCGAAATTTTAGGAGGGTTTGGGGGGGTTCAAAGTTACAAAATCACGATTTTTCTAAAACCATCAAACGGATTGGAATGAAATTCGGTATGTAGCTTTCCCTAGGGCCATAGGTGCTCGCTAAGAAAGGGTTTTTAAAAATTCGAAATTTTAGGGGTGGTTTGGGGGGGGTCAAAGTTACTACAAAAAACCATCGAACGGATTGGAATGAAATTTGGTACATAGCTTCCTCTGGGGCCCTAGGTACTCGTTAAGAAAGGGTTTTAAAAAATTCGAAAGTTTAGGGGAGGTTAGGGGAGGTCAAAGTTACTAAAAATCTCCATAAGAAATACATAGTGTAATGTATTTATTGATATAATATATTTTTTGTTAATATACATTTAACTTTGATTTGTCTATCCGTGCAAAGCCGGGTCGTGTCAGCTAGTCCTGTATATATACAAATTTTAATGACACCCCAAAACGTGTTCTGTGGACCATGATCATTTACTTCACCCGCCTCAGGTCTTAGCATAGGCGTCACTGCAATATATCGTCCTTCCTATGGAAATTCGCTAAACAAATAACATATTATTCAATTAGTCGGGCAATAAACGAATGACAATAAAAGCTTAAATCCAATTATTGTGTTTGAACATGTCAAGTAGTAAAAATAAAATTAAACCGGACAATTAGTTTATCCAGCTCCGTGCAAACAGCAACGGATCTATGTTGTTCAATCACATTCAATAAAGCACAGCTTTCATCAACTCCATGGGGCTTGATTAATCCCTTTGAACTTTGACCCGTTCTTACGGATCAGTTTATTGATGCTGTTATCCTGCTTTCTGCGACATCACGTTCTGAACCGAACCGTCTGAAATTGTATTTTTGGAAAAATACGTTTTGGTCCAATTAACACGCTTTCTCAACCAACCACAACTGTAAAACTGCTAATCTCGACCTAAAATATTTTATCCTGATTAATACCGAATTTCCATAGACAAGATGAGCCATTGCAGTTACCCTTGTGGTAAGGTCGGGAGTAGTAAATGAGCACCGATCATGGTCGCCAGAAGAGGTTTTGGGGTGTCATTAAATCTATCTATATCTATATATATAATAAACGGTACCAGGAACTGGCACATACTTTCTCACAAACACATTTAAATTACTAAACAGATTCACTGTGACTTGTAGGGTGGGGTAGGAGAGTTTTTTTATTAAAGTTGGAGATTAACTAATAAATATTATTATTACCGTATTAGCTAGAGAGAAAACTATTAGATCGATTTCGAACAAATTTGCACCAAACACGTCAATTAGGTCTTTATAGATGCACGAAAAAAGGTTTTGAAAATTTTTAAAAAACAACCCTCTTTATGGCCAAAAAACCCCCAAAAATCAGTTATTATTATTATTATTAGCTAAACGAGAATTTTTATAAAGATACGGGTTTTTGTATATGGTAGGGCACATTAAAGGCTACAAATAAGCAAAATTTTATCAAAATCGTTAGAGCCGTTTTTTATAAAAAAATAATAACTGATATTTTGGGGGTTTTTAGGCCAAAAAGGGGGTTGTTTTTCAAAATTATTCAAAACCCTTTTTCGTGCATCTATACAGGCGTACTGGACATGTCTGGTGCAAATTTGGTTGAAATCGATCGAATAGTTTTCTCTCTTGCTTTGTATACAGACAGACATACATACATACAGACATACATACAGACATACATACAGACATACATACAGACATACATACAGACATACATACAGACATACATGCAGACATGCAGACATACAGTCAGACATTTTGTAAAAAACACTTTTTTGGACTCAGGGGGTCCCAAAACGGATATTTCCACAAAAATCTCAACATCGATTTTTTTTGCGATCACTATACTTTCTCTATACTATAGTGTAGTGAGAAAGTAAAAGCGAAATATCACTCACTCACTCACTGACTCACTCATCACGATTTCTCAAAAACTACCGAACGGATTGAAATGAAGTTTGGTATATAGCTTCCTCTAGAGCCATAAGTGTTCACTAAAAATAGTTTTAAAAAATTTGAAATATTAGGGGAGTTTGTGGGGTAGAAATTACTAAATCACGATTTCTCCAAAATTACCGAACAGATTGGAATGAAATTTGGTGAACAATTTCGAAATTTTAGGAGGGGTTTGGGGAGATCAAAGTTACTAAAATCATAATTTCAGATCTTTTATTATTCTGACAATAGTGCTTTTATTATTTAAGATCTACATATATATAAAAGCCAAATACCACTCACTGACTGAACACTTAAAAATAATACAATTAGGTTAAAAAGACTGAAAATACCAACCACCACGGGCAACGTCGTACGGGTCAGCTAGTATTATATAAAAGCGAAATACCACTCACTCACTGACTCATCGCGATTTCTCCAAAACTACCGAACGGATTAGAATGAAATTTGGTATGTAGCTTCCTCTAGGGCCCTAGGTGCTCCCTAAGAAAGGTTTTCAAAAAATTAGAAATTTTAGGGGATTTGGGGGGCGGAGGGTCGAAGTAATAAGTCATGATTTCTCCAAAACTACCGAACGGATTAGAATGAAATTTGGTATGTAGCTTCCTCTAGGGCCCTAGGTGCTAGCTAAGAAAGGTTTTAAAAAAATTGGAAATTGTAGGGGGGTTTGGGGTCAAAGTTACTAAACATCCCCGTAAGAAATGCATGGTATAATATATGTATTGTTAAATATTTTTCGTTGATATACATTTAACTTTTATTTGTATATTCTTGCAAAGGCGGATCGGGTATAACAACCCACTTTTTGGCCAAAAAGCCCCCAAAAATCAGTTATTATTATTATTATTATTATTATTAGCTAAACAAGAATTTTTAGAAAGATACTGTTTTCTGAATATGGTAGGGTACATTAAGGGCTACAAACAAGCCAAATTCGATCAAAATCTTTAGAGCCGTTTTTTTTATAAAAAAATAATAACTGATTTTTTGGGGGTTTTTGGCCAAAAAGGGGGTTGTTTTTCAAAATTTTTCAAAACCTTTTTTCATGCATCTATGCAGGCGTACTGTCTGGATGCACGAAAAAGGTTTTGAAAAACAACACCCTTTTTGGCCAAAAAGCCCCCAAAAATCAGTTATTATTATTATTATTAGCTAAACAAGAATTTTTAGAAAGATACGGTTTTCTGAATATGGTAGGGAACATTAAGGGCTACAAACAAGCCAAATTTGATCAAAATCGTTACAGCCGTTTTTTTTATAAAAAAATAATAACTGGTTTTTTTGGGGTTTTTTGGTCAAAAAGGGGGTTGTTTTTCAAAAATGTTCAAAACCGTTTTTCATCTATACAGGCCTACTTGTCATGTCTGGTGCAAATTTGTTTGAAATCGATCGAATAGCTTTCGCTCTAGCTTTGTATACATACAGACAGACATTTTGTAAAAACACTTTTTTGGACTCAGGGAGTCCCAAAACGGATATTTCCACAAAAATATCAACATTGATTTTTTTTGCGATCACTATACTTTCTCTATACTGTAGTATAGTGAGAAAGTAATAATCATTAAATAGCAGACGAACGATAGCCCGTTTACTTTTGTTAAATCGTTTGAAGGTAGACTGGTACGACAACTCATTTAATATAAACCTACCCAAGAACAAAGTAGCAAATTATTTATAAAAACCTTAGTAGTAAGCCTGCAGTAAAGCGATATGTTTATATGAGAAAACCTGGCCAAAGCAAGGACAATGGATGGCGTGGTTGTTGCAATATAATATGCTGGATGAAAAGTTGTAGTCCGGTATGGGAGATAAAAGAGAATGAAGATATAGAAGTTGCTTTATTAAATTTGTCTTGACAGAAAAACCGAGACTTAATAACGTCCGTCACGTGGGCTGTGAAGTAAAACAGCTGACAATCTTTGTAATACAGGGTGGATCAGTATTCAGGAAGCCGATTCCACAGAAAATCATAATTGTCCATGGGTCGGTCAATTAGTGTTTCTACATGTGAGAGTAGATTCACTTAAGGAAAGTAATCCTTCACCAGGGACCTAACACTATGCGTTGGCTAATTAATTTTTAACGTCGCATAATTGGTGTGTATCTAATTAATCTGGCTATGATTTTCACTTGGCCTTACCATAGATCATGAATAATAAATAGATCATGCATCCATACGGGGGCTGTGTGCCGAAAAAAAGGTTGTCGCGAAAATAGTGCATGATCGCGCCGCGAGGTAGCGCTAGGGAGAAATCATTGGTAGCATTGGTGTTTCAAACAGCTTCCGTCGTTTCCCCAATAGATAGCGCCACAAAATTCGAATTTCCAGTGGAACAAAATATTGCATTGGATCGGAGTTCTATTAGGTTATCCAAATACAATGGCCTTACTAATAACATTAGCAATGTTAGATACATTATCTATATCTATATAAATACAAATTTTAATGTGCGTTTATTCAAAATCGATTATATCCGAACGTTCTTCACCGATTGCTTCGAAATTTTGACACAAACTTTCTTTTGAATACAAGCATGTTTATATACTTTTTGAAAAACTATAGCATCTATTGAACATAAAAACAAAAAAATATATTTTAAAAAAATGTAAGTGCCATTGCATATTTTTATTGACTATAATACTAATAGTCAGCTTTTTCCTATAATATTTCCATTATCAGCTGATTTCAAACTTAAAACAATTACCGGTATTTGTATGTCTAACTTAAGGGTCGGCTCTAGTAAAACAGAAAGCAACCTGAGACTCCCTATAGCGGCGGTAGGATGCGCGGACATTGCTCATCCTAAATCCATTTAAAACCCGCAATTATTCAAATAGCGTTTTTGAAAAATACCAAACTCTTGAGGACAAAATTCTTCATCCGAATGGCTTCGTAATTTTACGCTATAATTAATAGTTACAACGTAAAACATATTTCAAATCACCCTATAGCGGCGGTAGGTTACACGGACATTGCTCAGCCTAAATCCATTTAAAACCCGCAATTGTTCAAGTAGCGTTTTTTTAAAAAATACCAAAATCTTTGAGACGAAATTCTTCATTCGAATGGCTTGGTAATTTTTTGCTATAATTAATAGTTACAACGTAAAAAATATTTCAAATCACCCTATAGCGGCGGTTGGTTACATGGACATTGCTCAGTCTAAATCCATTTAAAACCCTCAATTAATTGTTCAAATAGCGTTTTTAAAAAAAATACCAAAATCTTTGAGACGAAATTCTTCATCCGAATGGCTTGGTAATTTTTCGCTATAATTAATAGTTACAACATAAAAAATATTTAAAATCACCCTATAGGGGCGGTAGGTTACACGGACATTGCTCAGCCCAAATCCATTTAAAACCCGCAATTATTCAAATAGCGTTTTTAAAAAAAAATACCAAAATCTTTGGGACGAAATTCTTCAGTCGAATGGCTTGGTAGTTTTTCGCTATAATTAATAGTGACAACATAAAAAAATATTAAAAATCAATGTTTTAACCTGTTAATAAATATTAAACAAAATATTTCTCTTAATTTTTAAAAAGCCATTTGCATGCATTTTTACCATAGCTTTAAAATGACATATCGTTTATAATTTTCCGATCAAAAATAAAGGAAAATTTTGGATTTTAATTTAACATTGGTCTTATGGAGTGTCAGCCAACATGACCGACAGCTAGAGCCGACCCGGTTTTTGTGAATGACATCTTTAGAAGTAAAAACAACACACGCTATACTAAATATTTTACGGCAATAGGAGTGCCATCTATACTAATTCAGTGTTATAAAGAGGTAAAATTTGTTTGTTTGTATGTAGGGGATAATCTCTGGAACTACTGAACCGATTTAAAAAAATACACTTAAAAAATTTCCCAAATAGTTGGTTGAAACCCTAAAACATATAAAGTTAATTTAGGAAATTCGCTCAACTCACGCCAACGGTTCATCTGGGTTGAATTATAATATTCCACATATGTAACTTATTAGCGAATTTCCATAGGAAAAATGAGCTATTGCAGAGGCCATTATGGTGAGATCCAAGGTCGGGAGTAGCAAATGAGCACCGATCATGGTCCCCAGAACACGTTTTTGGGGGTCATTAAAATTCATATATATATTTATATATGTATATATGTGTTCACACTCTAGCGGCCGCATTTTAAGTCCGATTTGGTCCAAATTTGGTACACGTGTTGGTTGTCTATGTCGCTCGGACGAGTTCGTTAACCAAAAAAATCCAACAACCGGAAGTACGTTTTTTGACCGGAAGTAACTATTTTTTTAAATTTTTACTACGAAAATGAACTTTTTTTAGAGTTTTTTCTAAAAATATAAATGTATTATGTTATTCTGTACATTTTGTTTTTTTACGCGACCTTATAGCTCGCTTGGTTTCCCCAAAATCGACCAAAACGTAAAATACCATAATAGTACCCGGTTCGAAGCCAAGTGGTGCAAACTCGCGAGGCCACTAGGCGCAAACAAGTTCTACTAATCTATTGCGTACACACAAACAGCTGTTCAACGCCTTCGTGAGTAGACCTATTTCCCAAATAGTTGGTTGAAACCCTAAAACATAGGCATATAAACTTAATTTTGGAAATTCGCTCAACTCACGTCAGCGGTTCAGCTGCGTGGTCGAAATACTATATTAATCTGCAAGTGATTATTGACGGGATCTTTTACTAGTACAATACTAGTAGTACGCAGTAAGCAAGTTCTAAAAGGTACTGCTCTGTAACCGTTGTATGCAAATTAGTTCAGCTCTGACACAGTTTTAACTTGATTAAACTTTCCGCATTACCTTGATTTCGCACGTTTCTTATTACTTGTTATGACCCATAGAACTACAGTCTTATACTACAATCATTGTGTATACTACACTTTGCTTAGTCTTGTAACAGGTGAATTACATCAAGCAGGTTAATTGGAAACTTTTATTTTTCAGACAGATTTAAATCGTTTTAACCTAGGCATCGTAAAGTTTCGTATTTTTGCTGTCGTAACACAAGGTCCTCTTTATGAGTAGACCAATTTCCCAAGTAGTTGTTTGAAACCCTAGAAAATATACACTTGATTTTGGAAATTAGCTCAACTCACGACAGCGTTTCAGCTGCGCGATCGACTTATCCAATCTTACTTTTCAATTGGACAAGTTGTTTAGAAGTTGCAAAATACAACATATTGGACATACTAAAAACCGAGTTTGAACTAGAAATAGAACTTCTGACAATTTTGTTTTTGCAGGCAAAATCATAAAATCTCACATTTTATCTTCAACAGGACTGTACCTTCTCATTTTCCCTTTGTAAGAATACAACTTTTATTGTGAACATAGTAGATACGACATGTTCATTATTATATGCCGTCACATATTTTCTTATGCATCTTTTTATTGCCTACTATCATTCCCATGTTAATGTAATTATTTACCCTTACAAGACTAGCCAGTGTAAACGGATTGTTTTTAATGTTATCTTTGTTTCTATAAAAGCCGTTTACACCGCTGTTTAATGCAAGTGTCGCAAAAAACAGTTCTAGTTGTTTTGGTAACCACTTCTTATAAGTAGTCTATTCTTATTACATAAAGTATCAGGAGTTTTCTGGATCCCTGTAGAGGGAGGTGGAAAATTACCTAGAGAGGCCGCCCTCTTAGACATATTTTCAGAGTACTAATGACTATTTTAACATACCCAGATAACAGTGACATCCTACGCGTTTAAACTTTACATAGATTTAAGGAATAGTAGTGAACAAATTTAAATTGTTTTGAACTGCTGGATTTAAAAAATTGGACTGTATTTAATAAGTTGAAATGATAACTTAGTCGGAGTAATATAGGCCAAATTTAGGCCGGATTAGTAGGGGTAAATTTAGACCAAAAGTTCCAGTAATTTACAATACGGCTGATTTTTTTATAAGTACATTAAAGTATGTAGATTAACATAAAACAAAGTTTACCAGTCTATCGATTTCCCAAAGTCGAAAAAAAATCGATTATCATTTTTTCCGATTATCCTTAATATTTCGAGCTGGGATGAAGATAGAGAAAAATAAAAATACCACCGTGTAGGGGAGGTATTTTTTAACAAAAAATGACATATATATTTATTTCGTCCGAGCAATGGTTTGTCTGGAAAAAATTCGATAATGCAGGTATGCATTTTGCAGCAGGGGAAATGACTAAAAGGGGACATCTTATTCATATATGAAGCGTTGGCTCATTCTAAATTGGCCGAATTTTAATATAGCGAATTGAAACTTGACGTAGGAGTTGAAATATATTTGTTATTTGTGCTGAGTCTCAGCTTGTTATCTTTAAAATTACCCGATCTAGGAGTCGATTTCGATTATCGATTTTAGGAGTACCGGACCCACGAACTAATTTCAATCTATTCCAGTTTCGTCAATTTTTGGAATATCAACATCAAATTTGTTTTACAAGTTGAATACACCATTATAAATATTCTTAGTAAGTATGAACGATTGTTTTCATTTTATTTTTAAAAACGAGACGCTTGAAATAGTCTTCTGTTTTACTTATCTCGTTTTAACTATAACACCTTTGGATTCAACGACACCATTTTCGACATTTTTGAACATATCGATTTAAAAATTGGTACAGAAGTTAAAAGCACAATTGTTTTTTGCTATACTTATTTTAAAACCTATATTTAAAAAATTGACTAATCTGCAGCCCATTAACTCAAGCGTTTTGATGAAAAATCTAAAAAAGTCTAAAATTATACTTTTTTAAGTTACTTGTGCTTTTAAAAGTAAATAATAAAAAAGGTTTATACTCCTTGATCTTATTTGAATCTATATATCTAACTTGTGAAAAAACTTTTAGGTCGATATTTTGAAAATTTTCTAAACTGGATCTGTTTAAAATGAATTGGTGGGTCCGGTACTACTAAAATCGAGAAACCCGTTGATAAGTCAAGTGCCTCTATATCGGGTAATTTTCAAGATAACAAGCTGAGACTCAGCATAAATGTTTAAAATATATATTTTAACTCCTATGTCAAGTATCAATTCGATATATAAAATTTGGCCAATTTAGAATGAGCCAACGCTTCATATATGAACGAAATAAATACATATGACCTTTTCTGTTGAAAAATACCTCCCCTACACGGTGGTATTTTTTATTTTTCTCTATCTTCATCCCAGCTCGAAATATTAAGGATAATCGAAAAGAAAATTATGATCGATTTTTTTCGACTTTGGGAAATCGATAGACTGGTAAACTTTTTTTTATGTTAATCTACATTCTTTAAGGTACTTATAAAAAAAATCAGCCGTATTGCAAATTACTGGTAGTTTTAACCTATACCGACTGGGCTAATAAGTCATTCACGACTACGACGTCATGAATTACAAAGTTAGGTTATACGCTTTCCTACCTGTGCACAGGATTTGTAGGTCTTGTGTTGATTGAGAGATACCATTTAGGTTCATATTAATATTTTATTAATTGCAGATATTTAAATTTTTAGATCTTATGGTGGTTGTTCAATTTTCGGCAGTTCGACTTGAACCGTGTTGAAGTGGCCAATTTTGTCCAACGAGAGACCGACGGAAATCGAGACAGATGCGATTCACAGTATTGTACAGATTGATCATAGATCGAATAGCGAATATGTTGCGCTATGTTACTAAACACAAATAATATATTTTAATTGATAGTTTTAATAGTAATATAAACAAAAGGAACAGAACTAACACATGTATGAACAACATATAAATTTAATTAACATAATAACTACATAATTTTCTATTTTGCAGTAGGAGTTAACAAATAGAACATGTAACGCGTAACGAAAAAAAGTGTTATTAATTGGTTGCAGTCGAAATGAAAAATATAAAATACGAGTAACGAAAAAGCACTACCAAATTGGTTGCTGCGGCGATGAATGTAAATACATTCAAGAAACATGTGTTTTGGTTCATCAATTTAAATTAATGTTTGGTTCCGTACGGCGAGGTTCAGATATTTCAGCAAGCGCTGAAGTGCATTCAATAAACATAAAAATGTTGGTTCATCAGTCTAGGCCTAACTTAAATTATTGTGTGTATATTTCATTTATTTTACCTGCCTTAACGGTCCCATACATACAATAATTTTAGGTTAGGCCTAGAGAAAAATGTTAAGTCCAGGTTAAATGAATGGGACATTTAACTATGTTTACCATCTAAGCTTTGATGTTGTAATTAATTCTACACCTTTATTATAATAACATATGGAAACAGTAAATATTTGTACAAAAAACAAACTTACAATAAACGGCAATTGAAATATTAAAATTATGTGAGTATGTTGCCGTTTAGGCTGGTAAAAGAATTGAAGAAAATGCGTGATGAACTTCGTTCCTGAGTGGGGTCCCACGACCGCACATATATTTACCTTTTCTGTATTTTGTTGATGGTAACTTCTATTTGCACAATAATTGCATACAAATATCTCCACATCGGAATAAATGGTGTTTGTATGCCTATAATAAAACGAATATATAATATATAATTCTAACACAGAGTTATCGATTTATAGACTAAACAGCAGATTCTAACTACAATGAAGCCTCTTACAGGTTAAAACATTAATTACATAAAAACAAAATTTATTTATTCGACATTGGTTTTTCTGAAAAAAAGTATTTGTATGAAACAGATCATATTATAACACATTGCAACAATACGCATAATAATATAACCAAAATACAATTAAACAATAAGCAGCTTAAAAATTAGAGAAAATTGTAAACATAAATACACAAAATTTTTAAAATAAAAATCTGTGAGAATAAGTTAATAACATAAAATACACTACAAAAAATAGAGACCACATGTATCACAAAATAGCATCATGATACACAAACTCATCCACCGAGTAAAAGGATCCAGACAATAGAAATTGTCTAAGACTGTTTTTAAAAATCCTGTAGTTTGGTGGATTTTGAATGCTTTCAGGAAGCTTATTCTTGAACTTTACACCAGCTTATGAGGGAAGTTTACTGTATAAATTTAACCTGTGCTGTCTGGCACGATACTAACAAACTTGTCTGGTGCTGTAGTTGTGTATGTACATATTTTGGACATGATCAAACTTGAATTTATAAAAAGCAACACTTCAAGAATGTATACGGAAGTGGAAGTACTCCGAATTTCTTGAAATAGTTTTTACAAGTTTGTGTTTTTATTTATTTAACCTTGCAATAAGCCTTTTTTGCGAAACAAACAAGCTTTTCATATTCCAAACTGATGAGTTTCCCCGAAGTAGAATTCCATAGTTCTAATAATGGTACACTAGCCCATAATATGCTGTTAAAAGTATCGATGTACCACAGTATGACTTCGAATGTCTCAGTGCAAATACACCTGAGCTAATTTTGGCACTAACACTGTTAATGTGGTAGTTCCAGTTCAACTTAAAATAATTCTACCACGCAGCTGGACCGCTGACGTGAGTTAAGCAAATTTCCAAAATTAAGTTTATATTCCTATGTTTTAGGGTTTCAACCAACAATTTGGGAAATAGGTCTATTCACGACGATGCTGAATAGCTGCAAAATGGTACGAACGCCATTCCGCATATTGGGAGTATCTCCAATACACAAAGCACTGCGTGCTTCGCACGCCATTTCGCACATTGGGAGGTATTTTCAATACACAAAGCATTGCGTGCTTCGCACGCCATTCTGCATGTTGGGAGTATTTTCAATGCACTAAGCATTGCGTGCTTCGCACGCCAACCCTCGTATTGGGAGTATCTTCAATACAAAATTCATTGCGTGCTTCGCACGCCAACCCCACGGTAAAATCCACCAAATGGCTTTGAACCGGGTACTTTTATGGTATTTTAAGTTTTGATCGATTTTAGGGGAACAAAGCGAGCATTAAAGTTGCGTAAAAAATGTACAGAATATGATCTTACATTTATATTAGTAGAAAAACCTCTAAAACAAATTAATTCTCGTAGAAAAATCTCAAAAAACGTACTTCCGGTTGTTGGAATTTTTCGGCTAACGAACTCGTCCGAGCGACATAGACAACCAACATGTGTACCGAATTTGGACCAAATTGGACTTAAAATGCGGCCTCTAGAGTGCGAACACATATATACATATATATATTTATATGATTTTAATGACCCCCCCAAAACGTGTTCTGGGGACCATGATCGGTGCTCATTTGCTACTCCCGACCTTGGGTCTTACCATAAGGGCCACTGTAATAGCTCATTTTTCCAATGGAAATTCGCTAATAAAAGCAACACACAAGCGAATTAACAGTTAGAAAAGATCTTATGTTTACTGTGTCTTTAATTGCAAATATACGTACATTAGTTTATATTCAAATCAATTATAAATGTTTACTTTTTAATATGTCTCTGATACAGTGAACTATACTGCTCAAACATTGAATAGAGTAGATTTAATCAATAAACCTAATTGTAACGAAAACTCTTACAAACAGGGTCGGGTACTGGTATGGACTGGAAAAACTGTATATTTCTTTATTATTGTGATCAACTAAGGTTGTTTGTTGTTTTTTTACTGTTTTTTTTAGTAAATATAAATATATATATACATATATAAATACCTTAGTAAAATTGTGCAAAACAGCCCCAGCCGGAGACCAGATATCTAGTCATATCCCGTCAGCTTGGAAGCGAGCCAACCACCGTTTGCTTTACTTCCGCCCTCCTACCCTCAAACCACAGATATGATTAGATATCCGGTCTCCCTAGCCTAGATTCGAACCCGGCATCTTCTGATCAGGAAGACGCAACGTTATCCACTAGGCTACGGCTTGACAGTCGGGTACTGGTATGGACTGGAACTGTCTCAGCGTACAGTGCCCCTTCCCCGCCTCGACCTAAACGAATCGTGTGCACTCGGTTCCAACCGTGAATGTTCGTAGCCACATGATTTGTTGTTGCCGCCCGCCGCCGGTAATTTTGAAGTGTTCCCCAATCAAACCACATAAACCATCCCTAACACTCCACATAAACGCATCTTCTTCGTACGTTTTTATGAAAACTGAAACTGCGTCAGAGTTATTTTCATTTTTGATTAAATTCATATTAAATTGAATTTCTTAGAGCTTGGAGGGGAAAACTTGCCTGGGTCATGGTGGGCCAGCATGATTACAAGTTTAATATGATTATTTAATGAGCGCATTCTTGTTCGAATAAACGGATGAAGTCAACAGTAAAATCCGAACTACCTTGTTGACCATAATCAAGTACAAGACAAGGACCCGTTCCCAGAAGGATTACTTCAATAGAGTTAAATTAATCCGTTTTATTTCGAAAGAAGGAATATCCCTGGAATGTTCTCCTCTTACAACTTGTTTAAGAAATATCTGCTGCTACAAAGGGTTTAGGAATGAAGTTATACTTTCTGTTTCTCCTTTTTTTAGAAATTTTACGAAAGCTTCGACCGAATTAATAACAGAAAGAAGGGAAGTAAATCCATTAATTCCGACTCGGCCGTCAGAAGTGGATTTCGTCTTTAATTTCTCTTTCGATAAATTTTAGCGGTAACATTTTATTTTTATTCCAACTTAACTCTTTTATTTCAAGGCTGTAAAAATATGCTTTCCCTACTTAGAGTCAACTCTGACTGGTAAATGTTAATCAAAATTCATCACTTTTCGATTTTAACTAAGTTTTACTGAAAATGTAAAAGCCGTCTTTACCTATAGCCCAGTCGGTATAGGTTACAACTACCAGTAATTTGCAATACGGCTGAATTTTTTTTTTATAAGTACATTAAAGTATTTAAATTAACATAAAAAAAAGTTTACCAGTCTATCGATTTACCAAAGTCGAAAAAAAATCGATTATCATTTTTTTTCGATTATCCTTAATATTTCGAGCTGGGATGAAGATAGAGGAAAATAAAAAATACCACCTTGTAAGGGAAGTATTTTTCAATGAAAAAGGACACATGTACTTCTTTCCTCCGGAAATCACTAAAAGGGGACATCTTATTCATATATGAAGCGTTGGCTCGTTCTAAATTGGCCGAATTTTAATATATCGAATTGAAACTTGACATAGGAGTTAAAATATATATTTTAAACATTTATGCTGAGTCTCAGCTTGTTATCTTGAAAATTACCCGATCTAGGTGTCGATTTCGATTATTGATTTTACTAGTACCGGACTCACGAACTAATTTCAATCTATTCCAGTTTCGTCAATTTTTGGAATATCAACATCAAATTTGTTTTACAAATTGAGTACACCAGTATAAATATTCTTAGTAAGTATGAACGATTTTTTTCTTGTTATTTTTAAAAACGAGGCGCTTGAAAATAGTCTTCTGTTTTACCTATCTCGTTTCAACTATAACACTTTTGGATTGAACGACTCTATTTTCGAAATTTTTTAACATATCGATTTAAAAGTTGGTACAGAAGTTACAAACACAATTTTTTTTGCTACACTTATTTTAAAAACTATATTTAAAAAATTGACTAATCTGCAGCCGATTAACTCAAGCGTTTTGATGAAAAATCTAAAAAGGTCTAAAATTATACTTTTTTAAGTTACTTGTGCTTTGAAAAGTAAATAATAAAAAAGGTTTATACTCCTTGATCTTGTTTGAATCTATATATTTAACTTGTAAAAAAACTTTCAGGTTGATATTTTGAAGATTTTCTAAACTGGAGCTGTTTAAAATGAATTGGTGGGTCCGGTACTCCTAAAATCGATAAACCCATTAATAAGTCAAGTGGCTCTAGATCGGGTAATTTTCAAGATAACAAGCTGAGACGCAGCATAAATGTTTAAAATATATATTTTAACTCCTATGTCAAGTTTCAATTCGATATATTAAAATTAGGCCAATTTAGAATGAGCCAACGCTTCATATATGAATAAGATGTCCCCTTTTAGTGATTTCCCTGCTGCAAAATACATACCTGCATTATCGAATTTTTTCCAGACAAACCATTGCTCGGACGAAATAAATACGTATGACCTTTTTTGTTGAAAAATACCTCCCCTACACGGTGGTATTTTTTATTTTCCTCTATCTTCATCCCAGCTCGAAATATTAAGGATAATCGAAAAAAATGATAATCGATTTTTTTTTCGACTTTGGGAAATCGATAGACTGGTAAACTTTTTTTTATGTTAATCTACATACTTTGATGTACTTATAAAAAAAAATTCAGCCGTATTGCAAATTACTGGTACTTTTGGTCTAAATTGACCTTTACCGACTGGCCTACTAGGCAGAGTCAACTCTTAATGGAAAATCTACTTTTCCTGGTATATACATTTTCGACACCGTTTTAAGTCTAATTCGGTCTAAATTTGGTAAACACGATGGTTTTCTAATTCTAAGTAAACATAACATGGGGGTTGGCGTGCGAAGCACGCAATGCATCGTGTATTGAAAATACTCCCAATACGGGGGTTGGCGTGCACTGTGCGTCGGCCGCTTCACATAGTGTTCAGTGTCAAGCTCACATGTGCGTCCTTAGCAGTGAACGTGTTTAGCACAGAAAATCTCATATGGGCGCTCATGATTTCTAATGTTTGCTTAATTTAAGTAAAATGCGCATATTCGATTTGTATATCACACAATGCGGAGCGTCTAATATATTTTCAATGATAGTAAATACAACCACCATATTAAATAAGTGCACTCTAACTGTTCAACAGACTACGCCTCTAAACTCAAATTGAAGTTTAACAGTCAGTTTGCAAGACAACAATACCAGGAAATGAACTACAGCTACACAATCTTGCTGACAATTTCGCAGAAAACTTTGGGCTCGGGAAACCACTCTCTGTTTTCAATCTTTTGTTTCCGAGTAAATTGAACGTCCATACTTTGCGAAAGTTTATTACAAATTTGCCCGCCTTTGAGAGC
>JAGFPH010003782.1:72017-87675 GCA_018207615.1 Philaenus spumarius
ACGAATTATATCTAGGCCTAACTACGCTGCCTGGGAATTTTAACTCGATAAATGTTTACAATTACAAGGGTTGTAAAACTGTAGGCCTATTTGTTAACATTTTGTATTTATATACATTGTTATATATTTAAAGAAAGGTAAAAATATTATCTTTCAATTGCTTTTTGTTTCATATTGATGGATCAAATGATTTAGAAGTTGTTAATATTATAGTGGAGAAAT
Source organism: Philaenus spumarius (assembly GCA_018207615.1). Taxonomy (NCBI): domain Eukaryota; kingdom Metazoa; phylum Arthropoda; class Insecta; order Hemiptera; family Aphrophoridae; genus Philaenus; species Philaenus spumarius. The sequence goes on from JAGFPH010003782.1 coordinate 72,240, forward strand.
TAATAATCGAATAAGTTAATAACATTAATAAACGGTACCAGGAACTGGCACATACTTTCTCACAAACATATTTAAATTATTAAACAGATTCACTGTGACTTCATAATTGTATTAAAGTACTTTAATACATTAAAGTAGAAGAGTAACTAATAAATATTATTATTAGCTAGAGACGATCGAATAATAATAATAATCATAACCATTGTTAGATTTAACCATAACTAAAAACATCAACAAATTCAATTTTAAAGTATACAGGAAACCAACACAGACTGACCATACCATACATGCAACACCTAATCATCCTCATAACCACAAAATGGCAGCCTATTCCAGCTTTGTACACAGAGCTCTCGCCGTACCCATGATTACATTAGATTATAACCAAGAAATTAATATAATAAAACAGATCGCAGTTTCGAATGGCTACGACCGCAGAACAATTGACAAGTTAGTGAAGAGTAAAACTAAGACGTGCAAACCTACCATAAAAGAAAAAACTAAGTATATCAACACGGAATTCCATGGACTATTAGAGAATGTCGCAGGAAGGATATTTAAAAAACAAGGTGACACTTTAGCATTCAAAACAGGAAATAATTTAGGGAATGCATTAAAACCTAGAAATAAAGAAAAATGCCCATTCAATGCAAGCGGCGTATATAAAATATCCTGTGACAATTTTGCCCTAAACACTATATTGGCCAAACGGGAAGATCGTTTAAAACCAGATTTAAAGAACACTTGCCGAAAAGAAACCTTAAGGGTCTGCTGTAGTGGCAGCCATCTTGGATTTTTATCCCATAAGAGCAATGTTAAATTTCAAACCATTTATTTCGTTTATTTTTTATCATAAAATTGTTTGCAAGGTCTCATTTTAAGCACAGTCACAATACGCATCCGTCTTGCAATTTACATTTTTTTTAATGCTTTTGATTTTTACATTTTGTAAGTACAAAGTTTGAATTTTTTTCCTAACACAGTAAGAAATTAATAACGAAAAATAATTTGCAAGCCGGATCCGAAATTTTATAAAGAATATTCAGTTTTTTTTTTCAACACTCAATTACAAAAGATAGACTTATAAAATGGTTTGAAATGAGGCAATGTCAGCGCAAGAAATTGCACTGTTTAGATAGGGATATAGTGAGAGGCGTTTGCGTTCCGGTGGATTTCTCGTTTACTGGAGCAGACCCTTAACCCAATAAAATCTAAATTTGCTGAACATCTATTAGAAACAGGCCATAATTATTCCAATATAGATAGCAATATGCAAATTTTACATAAATGCTCAAAAGGGCCAATTATGAATGTCTTAGAAGAATTCCAAATCTACAAACATTCTATTTATGATTCCAAATTTCAAATTTCCAAATCTATTTCTGATTCATCTATTGTATTAAACTAAACAGTTCACTTTCAATCCAACACGATTTTTTACAGTATAATTAAATTAACCCCTTCAACTGGAAGACACAGAAGGTAAAACTAGTATCTTCAGTACTGACTAAGCAATGAACAAGTGAACACGTGTGTCCATCTTATACGATGGTAAATTAACATTGCGTATATTTTAATTGTAGTTTTGTGTTTCAAAGTGTTGTGATGTATCTTAATGTGTTGTGTTTTGTGTAATTTTAAAGTTGACGAGCATTTAAATTAAATGCTATAACATAACAAGTTTCGGTTTGACAATGCGTGAATAAAATAGGCGAAACGGTCGTCACGGATTAATAAACAGCGATTATTGGACTGCGAGCAGTTGTATAAATAAGGTATTTATTTAATTATAAGTACATAAGATATACTCACAACATAGCTAATCGTATTTGAAGTTGTAGGATCGCTTTCCGATAGTCTTAAGCCATTCTCTGTTAGCGTCCACTTGGCCTTTAGCTTGGCGCATTCGTCGTCTTGCAATATCTAGAAGTAGCTTCTGTCTCAGCACGTCCAGTGGGTTGACTATAGACAATGACGGAGCGCTGCGTTTAGACTCGACCTGGAATTAAGTAGATCAACTATATTGTGTGTTCATACATACTCATATTTGTTTAGCTATACCTAACCATTTGTTTTATGAATAACTACACATAATTGATCTTGAGCTGTGGCGAGCCACATATATGAGCCCCGGTGTAAGTAGACCAAAAGGTTCAGCGTCGACACTCTCTCAATTGTATTCCAAGAGCAGTTTGATCTATTCGCCGATGGAAAATGAAAGGCACAGCACTTTACTATATAAGCTGCCACAAAAACCTTAACTGGCTATTTCAGGATCGAATTATATTGAAGTAAATTAAAAATTCAGTAACATGTTAAGTATTCAGTAAACGTGTTCTGGGGACCTATTGACTACTCCCGACCTTAGGTCTCACCATAAGGGACACTGCATAGCTCATCCTTCCTGTCGAAATTCGCTAAAAAATAAGTTTTATTAACTGTAAATAGTTCAAAAAGTGTTTGAAGTATAAACTTTTACTAGGGGAGACCCCTGCGTGCTCCGCACTCCAACCCCCCTCCAACTTCCTGTTGGAACCCGTTGTGTAGTCAGCAAGGTTCAGGTCTACACTCTATTAAAAACCTAACCTAAAAATTAGAAATACTTATAATTGACTTTAAAATTTGAAATAAACTGTTAATGGAAATATTAGAGACTACAGCTGATTACTCAATCAACAATAAACATGTACTCCAGTGTACTTCTGGATTTAATACGGAACACTTTACATTGTGTCTTGCATTTCAGCGTCCAATGGGAGTGTTTTCGAATGGCTCGTTTGTTCTTGTAGTGCCGTCTGAAATATTAAATTTCGTTTTCACGTAGCTTCATTAACATTTCACCGTGTCGCTGCCAAGTTCGACTTAAACGGTTGTTTTTACAATTTCATTTGTTATTTTCCCCGAGAAATGTTTTTATACAACTACATACACACCTGATGGTGTTCAAATTTTCTCTGAAATATATTTACATTTGGAAGTAGTGAAGTGCTCCGATATTGCTTAATTTTAGTATACACATTATTATTATTATTAGTTATTCCGACATTTGCCATCATGTGTGCGTTAAAAAACCAATACACAAACCAATACCAAACTCTCGTTATCAAGTGACTAACAACTAAGGGAACATAAACCTATAGATCTAGGCCTATGTAAAGAAAACAAGTAAAGCTAAAATGTACCACTAATCTTAACCATCTACATAGTACATCTCAGAGGCGAAACTGAAAAGTCAAAAAACACAACAATAAAAACACACACCTGAAGACATACCACGTGTTTGTAGTCCCAAGTCTAAACAACAACTGGCTTGTGGTTAGAATGAGATTCTTATGATCAGGGCAGATGGTAGAGGCCGTATTATACATATTACTAGGGGAAACCCCAGCGTGCTCCGCACGCCAACCCCAATTGGAACCTTCTATACACATAATCATGTTATGTTTTCTTTATAATAAAGGTGCAGGATTAATAATAACCCGAAAACTAACATGGTAAATTAATATAAAATGTTCAAATCAAATTATTCAGTATATTTTACAACAGCAGTTATAGTAAAGGTTAAAAAGAACCAGCAAGGCTCAGGTCTACACTTTAATAAAAACTCCAAAAGTTAGAAATACAAATAATTGCTTCAAAGTTTGAAATCAGCTGTTAATGGAGATATTGGAACAAAAAACGGTTTCATCTGTTATTTTATTCAATTGGTTGTTATGGTAATGAATGAATTTTGGTTCATCAGTCTAGGCTTAACCTAAGAATTTTTCCGACTAAATTTACAAATATTGAAATAAAAAATGTTTTTATCGAAATTAATTATAGCCTATGTTACTCAGGGATAGTGTAGCTTTTTATTAGTAAAACTATTTTTTCAATCGGTTCAGTAGTTAAAGAGATTATTATCCTACATACAAACAAATAAATTTTTCCTCTTTATAATATTAGTGTAGATATGGCTGTTTTATGTTAATGTAATTTATTTTATATGGGTAGCTTTCCCATTTTAATTATTATTTAGTTTTAAGGGTTGCCATTTCATCCTTTTGACTTAAGTAATCAATTTGTAAATGGATTTTTATATCACTTAAGAAAATAATATTGCACAATTTGAGTTTTATAGCTTGTAGGAAGTTAGTGCGATTTATATTTATTGTATAGGAGTTGCAACCCTATTTCAACATTTTAGATTGTAATAATTGTTATGTACAAACACTCCTGACATTAATATAGATTAACTGTAGGAGTTTTAGTGAAATCAGTTGGTTGGAACCCTAAAACATATAAACTTCTAAATTCTCTCAACTCAGGTCAGCTGTTCAGCTGTGTGGTCGAGTTTCTTGTTGATTTTGTGTTACTTGTTACTTCTGGGTACAGTTTGATTTCACTGCTCCGTTTACAGCATATTGTATCTTTATCTAGTTCAACACTATTTACACTAATTTAAAGAACAATACAGATATTAAACTACTAAAAAATATCATCTGACAGTGTGAATTATACACGCTTGATTTAGTAACTAAAATATTATTCTGTATTTTTTTCAGAACTAAGTCGTCCGGTATGAGATTTGAGACAAAACTTTAATCACTTACTACCTGGCTGAAAGGTCTATCACGAACCCAATCTGTCAGCGGGACGATCTGTTCCTGAGGTAAGAACTGGATCGCATCTGTGTTGGATTGGAGCAGGGCTTGGCATAAGTTGGCCGAAAAACACAACGTGCTGACTAGAAGCAGTAGTACCAACATTCTGCGGGGAATAACTGTAGTGTGAAACTGTAAATAAAATAAAATGAGTAAAACGCATTTCCATCTCAGAAAACCCATAAAAACTAACAAGTTTGGCGACATTTTAGATTTACATTTAGATATTTATTTCACTCCCTAACGTACATACAAACACGACATATGAAATAAGAACATATCTTCACAATAAAGTATAAAATAAAATAGCAGCCTGTAATCTACATATATAAAAGCCAAATGCCACTCACTCACTCACTGACTCATCACGAAATCGTGATTTAGTAACTTTGAACCCCCAAACCTCCCCTAAGATTTCTAATTTTTTGAAACCCTTTCTTAGTGAGCACCTATGTACCAAATTTCGTTTCAATCCATTTGGTAGTTTTGGAGAAATCGTGATTTAGTAACTTTGCTACCCACAAACCCTCCCTAAAATTTCGAATTTTTTTAAACCCGCTCTTGGCAAGCACCTATGGTCCTAGTGGAAGCTAAATACCAAATTTCGTTCCAATCCGTTCAGTAGTTTTTGAAAAATCGCGATCAGTGAGTCAGTGTATTTGGCTTTTATATATATAGATTAACTAACACAATTTAAACATATGGGTATTTAATTTATTTATACTTGGATCCATTCCATTTATATTATGAAAATGAAAATTTAAAATTACATTAACAAATTAGAAATGATAATTTATCTTGAAAACAAGTACATAAAAATACAAAACCTAAAAATGTCTAAATGTATACAGTACAAAAAGGAAAACAATTTAAACTACCTCGATGTTTTGAAAACATGTTTGAGGTAGTTAAGTAAGTATTAAACAAATTCAAAGAAACAAAAAATAAAAGTGGCCGACCGGCTTCCAAAGATATTATTAACATCAATATTAAGTGCATTTAAAAAACAAAAACTTAAAAAACAAACAGTTTCGCTGCTTTCCATAACAAGAAAGAAAAATATATCTTGAAAAAACAGACTATATACAATTTACATCAATACATATATCTACATGTAGACGTATACACACAAAAACATACACACACAATACATTCACATATTTATACATATATACATACATAAATACATATTATACATACACATACATACACAGGCATACATAGACAAAATACTTACTATTTAATTTTAAGGGTAGTTATCCCATTTCATTACTTTGACTTAAGTACTCGAATTGCAAATGGTCTTTTATATAACTTAAGAATAATACTAAACAATTTCAGTTTTATAGCTTGTAGTAAGTTAGTGCAATTTATATTTACCTTATAGGGGTGCTACCCCATAACAATATCGTTGATTGTAGTCTCCATATTCTTTAAACAATCCTGGTACTAATATGTGCAAATAGTTAAATTTTTAGTGAAATTATTTGATTAGTTTTTGACCACATAGAAAAAGTAAGTGTACAAATTATATTTTATAAAAACTGTTTAACAGGCTACGCCCACCTTATTTTTTGACAACGGTTCGATCCCTTCCTCTTCCTGTTGTCGAAATATCAAGCACTAAAACACATAAAAACATACCGGTAACCTTTTACTTTCTCCCCCTATACCATAGTATATGGAGAAAGTATTGTATTCGTCAAAATTTTCGAGTTTGAGTTTTTGGTGGAAATATCCGTTTTGGGTTCCCCTGATCCTATAAAAGTGGTTTTCGGAGTGATGTCTGTGTGTGTGTCTGTGTGTCTGTGTGTCTGTGTGGATGTTATCAGACCTAGAGCCTAAACCAGTAGTCCGATTTTGATGAAATTTGGTATGGAGGTACTAATCCAAGGTATCTCCAGGCGTTTTTTTCATTTTTTGTGAATTTTTTATTTTTAAGGGTAATTTTCCCATAAAAACCCTTAAAATAACGGAAAAATCAACTTTTTCAAAAAAGGCTCTAACGATTTTGATTAAAATTTTATAGTTTATTAGGGACCTAAAGTACTATAAACTGTAAAATTTTAATCAAAATCGTTCGAGCCGCTTTTGAGAAAAGTTGGTTTTTCCGTTGTTTTATGGATTTTTATGGGAAAACAACTTTAATACAAAAACACCTCTCCTACCCCACCCTACAAGTCACCGTGAATCTGTTTAATAATTTGAATATGTTTGTGAGAAAGTATGTGCCAGTTCCTGGTACTGTTTATTTTATCTGTTGTTGTTTGTGCTGTGCTGTGATCTTGACAATTCGACAACAGGAAGAGCAAGGGATTGCACCGTGGTCAAAAAATAAGGTGGGTGTAGCCTGTTAAACAGTTTTTATAAAATAAATATCACCCCGCCTACAAAGTTTAATGTCCTTTAGAACAATGTATAAATTATTATTAGATACCAATTGCTATGAATTATTATTTAATTTTAAATCCCATTTCATCCTTTTGACTTAATCGAATGGAAAAAGGTTTATTTATATCACTTAAAAATGTTATTACACAATTTTAGGTCTATAGCTTGTAGGAGATTAGGACAACTTACATTTTTTGAAGTGATAACTTTAATTGGCCCGTTGGTCACTTTCGCTTGACTATGTTTCTGAAATCTCGCGTCACGCAACTTTTTGCGTAGACACAAGTCAGAGCGTGGAGAGTGAGTATATTGTACATCGGTGAGAGTTTTAACGGTTTTTATTTGGCGGTTTAAATACTTTTAGTATAATTTGAATAAATTAACAGTTAATTTGAATAAGTCCAAAATATAACTTAAAATCATTAGATGAAATAACACCTGAACACAAAATCAGACAATAAATACGTTTACTAACCTCAAACGCGTTTCAACGACAATGTCGCCATCCTCAGTGATACACGGGCTGTAGTAAACAAACTATAACTATATAGTTAAACGCGTTTGAGGTTAGTAAACGTATTTATTGTGAGATTTTGTGTTCAGATTTTATTTTATCTGAGTTTCTTTCTCACAAGTCAAGCTCATTAGTTATTTATTAAAATCGTTGTCTTATTTTACTTTCTCACTATACTACAGTATAGAGAAAGTATATTGATCGCAAAAAAAATCGATGTTGAGATTTTTGTGGAACTATCCGTTTTGGGACCCTCTGAGTCCAAAAAAGTGGTTTTTACAAAATGTCTGTCTGTATACAAAGCTAGAGAGAAAACTATTCGATTGACTTCAACCAAATTTGCACCAGACATGTCAAGTAGGCCTGTATAGATGCACGAAAAAGGGTTTTTAAAAATTTTGAAAAACAACCGCCTTTTTGGCCAAAAACCCCCAAAACATCACTTATTACTTTTTTATAAAAAGCGGTTCTAACGATTTTGATAAAATTTTGCTTATTTATAGCCTTTAATGTGCCCTCTACCATATGCAAAAAAACCGCATCTTTCTAAACATTCTCGTTTAGCTAGTAATAATAATAACAACTGATTTTGGGGGTTTTTTGGCCATAAAGGGGGTTGTTTTTTAAAAATTTTCAAAACCTTTTTACGTGCATCTATAAAGAACTAATTGTTTGGTAAAAATTTGTTCGAAGTCGATCGAATAGTTTTCTCTCTAGATAATAATAATAATATTTATTAGTTATAGTTCATTTCACCTCAGCGTGAGGCAAAACCAAATGACCGTAATAAAACCCTTACCCTTAGGCCTATTGTGCGACATCGGGGATGGGCACTTGTCGTCTGCCTTTGTATTGAAGTTATTGCTGTTTGTCCCAGTGTCATTATACAAACTTTTTTAATGGAAAGAAAAACTTAAAACAAAATATATCACTCGCTGTGTTTTGATCGCGTGATTATTTTTATACCAAATATGAAGGAAATCGGTTGATTTTGGGGAAGGCAAAGTAAATAGTTAAATCCTATGTGTTTTCAAATATGTTTTATCATCATAAATACGGAAATAAATTTACATTGAATAATGATGTTGAGTTTTATAAAAACCTCTTACTTACTACTGTACACAATAATCATCACATTATAGTGGCCTGACAGTTTTTTTTTGTTAATTAAATGCAGTATTAAAATATAGACATAAAGTAAAACTATTAAATAACTGTTCTATATACATCGAGCATAAAATACAATTAAAATTAAATACATCTTAATATTATAGACAAACAGAGCATGGGCTACACGAAAATATAATATTACACATCTTATTGCAGTACATAGCACGGATAAAAATTAAACATAGGCTATTCCTTCTAGCTACTTGCACACTAAACAAAATTTTAATAGGCTATTTAGGGACAGGCAAAACAAGTACATCATTAATGATAGTCTATTATTATCTTTAATTTAATTTATAAATTTAATATAATTTGACTAATACAGTATATTTAACGGAAATCTTGAAATTTCTTTGAACTATCTAGTTTTGTGAAAAATTGCTACTTTATTGGTTCATTAAGTTATTAGTCTAATGTGGTCAATAGAGTAATATTAGTTTATTTATTTCAATGACGTAGGCGTGCCATATAAATTTAATATATTCCCTTATAAGGACTTACGCTTATTTAATAATACTGGGGTTGATTTTGTTATCAATTTTCAATGCCCAATGCCCAAATAAAGAGTAAAGTATTTTTTATGAGTTTTCAATTCAAAACATAAAGCCTTGGTTATTGTTTGATTAACGACAATGTTAAGCATTTAGGGTAAAACAATCAGGCTATTAGGTCTAGGTTTAGGCATAGGTCTACTGTAAAACTGACTTTTGTATTATTAGACCTAATGGAGCTGTTTTAAATATATTATACTTTTTTTTAGCTAATTTATTTAAGCCTATATAGTAGACTAAATTAACAACGTGATACAGTAAAGTTTTGATAATAATTATTCAGGATTCAGTTCTGTTTTTATGCTAAATTTGCCTGAAATAGGCGCTATATAAAAAAATATATATAAAAATTAAATATACATTATCTAAAAAATTTACAAAACCTATAGATACAAAAGTACGATGTCGTCTCTTTCGATGAGAATAGATCTGCGTTGTCTTTTCTCAAACTTGAATCCCAAGTCCAGCATCAGTCGCCACGTGGTACTCATATTCACATGTGGAAGGTAAGGTCGGGGTCTTCATTGATCATTTTAGTAACTTTTATTACTGTGGGTGGAATATTCTGTCGCAGCAAAGAATGTACTTTTCTTCTAATGTTATGTTTTTGGAAATCGTCATATCTTACCATTCTTGTTCTTTTTCCCATCTGATAAGGCCGTTTCTTTCCCGGAGTCACAGGAGGTCCGTTGTCTAATTCTTTTCTTAACCGCTCAACAGTCGCTCTACTACATCCTGTCAACACACCTACTCTCTCCGCTACATCTCTCTTGGACATTTCAGGATTTTCTATCCGCAAAACTCCGTAAATGTATAAAATAATCCAAATAACCGCCCGTTTCTCCCTAGGGCTAACGTACTTCTCTGGAGACGAAACTCTAACTTCTGCCATCGCACTCACTAGATTCACTTAGCTGAATTTTCACTTCCACTGCAAAAATAATCTGCAACACTTCCAACCCTGAACTGAACTACAAAACATCTACAACTGAACTTAATGACATCTTTTAATTTAACATCCCTTAATGACTGGTGTCCATCAGGAAGTCCATTTCCTGCGGAAGAAGGATAATAGCTAAGTTAAAGATTATAACAGCATACGTAACGACAGTATTGTCGTGTTTACTGTGATGGGATAGGATGCCGGGTTAAACAAACCTAATATTACACATAACTTACCTATTATCCTTCATCCGATAATCTTGAAGCGTTTTTGGAATAAATGTTATTCTTGATTTCCTTTTTATTTTTACCCATAGAACCATTCCCGAAGTTTGGTACTTTACTTATGGGACAGCCTGTATAGCACAGTTATTTAAAAGTATTACTTTATGTCTATATTTTAATACTGCATTTAATTAACAAAAAAAAAACTGTCAGGCCACTATAATGTGATGATTATTGTGTACAGTAGTAAGTAAGAGGTTTTTATAAAACTCAACATCACTATTCAATTTAAATTTATTTCCGTATTCATGATGATAAAAAATATTTGAAAACACATAGGATTTAATTATTTACTTTTCCTTCCCCAAAATCAACCGATTTCCTTCATATTTGGTATAAAAATAATCAGGCGATCAAAACACAGCGAGTGATATATTTTGTTTTAAGTTTTTCTTTCAATTAAAAAAGTTTGCATAATGACACTGGGACAAACAGCAATAACTTTAATACAAAGGCAGACGACAAGTGCCCATCCCCGATGTCGCACAATAGGCCTAAGGGTAAGGGTTTTATTACGGTCATTTGGTTTTGCCTCACGCTGAGGTGAAATGAACTATAATCTCCAACTTTAATAAAAAATCACCTCTCCTACCCCACCCTACAAGTCACAGCGAATCTGTTTAATAATTTAAATATGTTTGTGAGAAAGTATGTGCCAGTTCCTGGTACCGTTTATTTAAATACTACTAAACTTTCTGTTATAAATATTTCTTCACCTCTTTTCACGTGATTTGCTAGAAAGTGACTCATGATATAGACAAGAGTGTTGAATTTTCTTTGTTTGATTCGTTCATACAGGAAAGTTGGTTATTACTTTGACAGTTACAATTATATTTATTATTATTTGAGGATTTTTCCATAACTTTTCTACAACGTTTTTAAATGGAAAATTTATGGCCTATGATTACGCATTTTTAAATCTGACAGACAGAAAGGAAATCATATTATTTTTTGAAAACTTAAAACTTTTTACGATAATTAACAATTTTTAAAATGTTTTAATTTTCTACAATTTCTTATAAACTTTAGGAAATTTAAAACCATATTACATTTATTTTGTTTAGTCAAAGCTAAAGCCTTTACTCTTTTTTGAATTAAACAAATGGAATATGGTAAACTTTCATATTGATTATTTATAATTTGATATAATTAGATTACATACACGCTTAAAATGGAATAAAAATGTGTAATGTATATGTTTGCATATATTAAATATAATGTTCTGCAGATTTACTGATAACTGAAAATATACTTAAATTACTTACTTACAATATTCAGGAGTTAAGGATAATTTGTTATTTGAATAATTAATTATGCAATTTCAAAATATGATAAAATATTTTTTGACAATATATTGATTTGTATAATTTGTTGACCCTTATTCTCCTCTAATATTAATACTGATAAAAACATAAATCGAACATAGAATTTATCACTTCCAACGTGTGGTCTTAAGCACACACAATGTATTTTTGTATATGGGTAGGTAGCTACCCCATGTTAAGGGTTTTCTATACCTTGCGTAAAACAGCAAAAATATGCACTTCGTACTAACGTGTTTCGGACGCCATTTTTCAACCTAAAAAGTTGTGAAACATCTTAAATTGTTCTTAAAGGCTTTGTGCTTTTGTCTTATATCTCATAATTGAAAGAAATCGACGGCAACTCCTTTTAATCAACAGTTTAAATGAGTAAAAATCTATTTTTTTAACGCATTTTTTTGGAGTTTTAAGCAATAATTTCCATATTTTGAACTAACACGTAAAAAATATAAAGCCTTCTTTATAACTTAAAGTAGTTTCCCAGATTCTTAATTTATAAATAGAATCCGAAACACGTTAATACGAATGCATGTTTCAAAGATTTTGCGGCTTGAATCAGACCTTTCGTATTGAAATCGTACTGTACACTCGGGAGTTTTCTTCAAAGTAAAGAAGAGCCTTAAGTAAGTCCTTAGATTTTAGTCATTGTAATCTCTAATCACTCCAATCGTTAATATGGATAAACTGTAAAAAACATTTTGTGAAATAGGTCGAACAGTTTTGAGTTTGTAAAGGACAAAGAAATATTTATTTTGATAAATATGGATAAAAATGAAGTAAATACATGTAAAGCGTAACAAGAGCAAATATTTTATTTTTAAAACGACTAACTTTTAACGTCAAATTTACCAGAAGTATATATAGATTTGTTTTAATGCCTAGCTTTTTATATTAAGTATTGTAATGATGGTTTTCTAAGATTAAACTTTACGGAAAGAATTTCACGCAACAGTCTACACTTATGATTTATTATTAATAAATTCTAGAGAAACAAACAGCTTGTACATCCCCCAAAAAAACTAAATAATATCCTACACCGCAAGGATGTTTTTTAACCATTCTAAGAAAATCTTTACTCTACCTGAACACAATCCAAGAGACGGCACAAAGTGAGACTGACAGACGACATTGAAGTCATGTCTATATAAAGTATGACGGAGCCGCCTACCTGGGATGCATGTAGAGACCAGTTGATTGAATATCATCCCCCAAATAACAGGGAAAGAGATGCTCCTTGTGTATTCACAATGCGTACTTTATTATCAGCACGGTGTCATTACTTTTATTCTAATTTGAGATGGGATACCTTGGAAGCGGTTCTAAAGAGGGTGTGTCTTGACAGGGTATGTACAGAGTGTGCGAAAACTACTATCCCATTAACCCTTCGTTTAATCAAGCTATGAAAATAAGATTAATCAGGCACGAGTAGAAACTAATTTGATTGGTTCTTTTACAAAACTAGAGAGAAAGAAAGTTTTGTCTTTTACAGTTCACCGTTGACCTCACTTTGGTCTGTGTATCAGTTCTTACACATCGAATACAGCACGTAATTTCAGAAAGGTCTAGCAGAGAGCATGGTGTGTATTATAACCCATCAGGTTTAAATAGTATAACTGTTATTACTAAAGGGTGAACTCCATTCAAGGAAACAAACCGCTAATATTTTTTCTTGTGAAACTTCTGTAAGAAAGAAAAGAGTAGGAGACTCGTTTGGCTAGCAGGCGCCATAGACAGTCTACAAGCATGAGCTGGGTGTACTGTGTTAATACGTAGCATAGGGAACCAGTAAATGATTGCGTATTATGCTGTACATTAACTGAATACGTTTTAATACTTATTTAACTTTCGTTGAAGTGTTTTCGCTAATGAACAAAGTACAGAGTCACGCCAGTTCGCAAAACTCCCAATAAACCTAACCTTAAAACGCTGTTGGTTGTGAAAAGGAAGGTTACTTCGCGTGTCACGACCGTTCGCAAAGTTTGTCCATCATTTTACATTTGAAACTTCTTTAGGTTCAGCCGAATGCGGGATTTTCATGCAAGCACGGAAAAACTTACCGGTCGAGTTACGTACGATATTTAGCATTAAATTACACCGAAAAAGTAATATACTTTTAACCCTTTGTTGCCCGACGGTACTTTTAAGTACCGCCCAATTCAACTGTCTTTATAAAAGGTAACAGTGGCTTTATCTAAGTTGAGGCCTGGATGTACTTTAGAATACCATTACAGCTCTGTAAAACATCAGGTCTACACCTAGTTTCAACAAATGACACCAGAAAGCAGGACTTGCTTGGCTAGTACTTGCTTTCAATTGGCAATTTATATGGTGTGATTTTCCCAATTTTTTAAAACATGTTCTAGTCTTTTATTTGTTAGTATTTTTTATTAAAAGGGTAGCTTGTTTTAAATTGATTACTTAACTTAATAAGAACTGATCTAAGTTATTATTATAAACCTCTCACACATACAAATTATACAGATTCAAACTTAAGAGCAACCAAGCAAACTTCCTATAACCACTCCTAGATGGTGCTGATAAACTATATTTTACTTTACACGTAATATTTATACCGATAGTAAAGTAACTGAAGTTTTGTTAATTTGTCAGTTTTCTTTAATCAAACCGTAGCCTAGTGGCTAACGTTGCGTCTTCCTGATCAGAAGATGCTGGGTTCGAATCTAGGCTAGGGAGACCAGATATGTAATCATATCTGTGGTTTGAGGGTAGGAGGGCGGAAGTAAAGCAAACGGTGGTTGGCTCGCTTCCTAGCTGACATTATTACTAGATATCTGACCTCCGGCTGGGGCTGTTTTGCATAATTTTACTAAGGTATTATATATGTATATACTGTATATATTTACTAAAAAATGTTTTTTGCTAAACAACCTTAGTTAATCACAAAAATAAAGAAATATATAGTTTTTTGAAATTTTATCACTTCTTGGTCCTCAAAGGGTTAATCAAAACATATTTTTACAAACAAAAAAAACAATTCAAACTTGTTTGATTTTTTTCTGTTATATTTCCATTGACAAATTCAATCAGCTGTTTACATGAAACTGATATGTTGATTCTTATATGTAAAATCAGCCGGTGCATGCACCATAAAAATTTGCTGGAGAACTGTAAAATCAGCTGTTTCTACGTAAAATTTACTGCATGGAAAGTAAAGACTGACTTGACTACGAACAGGTATAGAAAAAAATAGTATTTTTTTAATGATTTTTTTTTTCTGATGTGTATGTAATTAATCTGTCCGTGATTTTTCACGCGGGCTTACTATATACTCCATAGTTTTCATTGTTCCTAGAAAACGTTTTTCCATTTAAACATGGCGTAATTTAAACGTCAGTTATTTTTAAGATGCAAATATATTTTGGAGTTTTACATTTTTCTGTAAATCTGCAGTATTGAAGTTTAAAATTGCACTTCATTTGTTGAAACATAACGACGTAATGTACCGTTAAAGAAATTCCTTAGCGTTAAAATGTTTAGCTCCAAGTCATTTATGCCAGCAAACTGACAATAAATATAGTTTAAAAAAACTAAAAAACACGCTTTTAGAGCATATCAAACTAAAAAGTTAAAAATAATTTTTCAAATAAGCTTAAAACA
>JAGFPH010003782.1:98756-109293 GCA_018207615.1 Philaenus spumarius
AAATTTCGTTCCAATCCGTTCAGTAGTTTTTGAGAAATCGTGATCAGTGAGTCAGTGGATTTGGCTTTTATATATATAGATTTGTTCGATAAACCCCCAAAAACGTTTCATAATAGTACGATATATCTCAAAAAAACTTTTACTTCCTGTCAAAAAACGTGCTCCCGCTTGTAGGATTTTTGCTAACAAACTCGTTAGAGCGACTTATAAAACTAACGTGTGCACCAAATTTGGAAAAAATCGGACTTAAACCATACATAGATCAGAGTATGCGAAGATCTGTTTGCATTCACTGCTACTACACTATTTATATAAGCTGACCAGGGGAAACCCTGCGAGCTCCGCATGCAAGCACCGTTGGAACCTTCTACACACATAATCATGTTATGTTTTCTTTATAATAAAGGTGTAGGAATAACAATAACCCCAAAGCTAAGACGGTAAATAATGTTAAATGTTCAAATCAAATTATTTCGTACATTTTATAACAGCAGTTATAATAAAGGTTAAAAGAACCAGCAAGGCTCAGGTTTAATAAAAACCTAACCTGAAAGTTAGAAAGAACAATAATTGCTTGAAAGTTTGAAATCAGGTATTAATGGAAATATTAGAGCAAACAGCTGTTATCTGTTATTTTATTCAATCGGTTGCTACGGTGATAAATGTAAATACATGTGTTGGTTTATCATTCCAGGCCTAAGCTAAGAATTTTTTCCTACTAAATTTACAAATATTGAAAAAAAAAGGTTTTTATCGAATTGTATTATAGCCTATGTTACTCAGGGATAGTGTAGTTTTTTATTAGTAAAACTATTTTTTCAATCGGTTCAGTAGTGCCAGAGATTACGCCCTACATACAAACAAACCAAACAAAAAAACTTTACCTCTTTATAATATTAGTATAGATAAAACGTAACATATGTTTTTAGAAGGTTCCATTGGGGGCTGGCGTGCGTAGCACGCAGGGGTCTCCCCTATTGAATAATAAAATAGATCATGCATGCATACGGCGGCAGTGTGGCGAAAAAAGGTTGTCGGGAAAATATTGCATGATCGCGCCGCCGGGAAGCGCTAGGGAGAAATCATTCAAGGCACTGGTGCTACACCGCTTTCATCGTTTCCCCCATAGATCGCGCCAAAATCGTCGAATTTCCAGTGGATTGAAATAATGCATTGGATCGGAGTTCTATTAGGTTATCCAAATGCAATGCTAAGGCTTAGTATGTGAGTCATCGAAACAACAGTGATGGCAGGTAGAGCGGGACTGCGCGTGTGAGGCTCCGGGCAAACTATAGTGGTTAGTGGTAAACGATATAACAATGTGTTTAGTAATCTAGGGATACGATTATAGTATTTACAATAATAAGAAACACGAGCTTCTCTCTTAGACAACAATAAAACATAAAATAACTCTGGGCCAGCAACCCAGGCATGTAAGTGACTTCGGTGTTGCAGTAAGTGAAATATGATAAAATTATACATTTTACAAGGACCACTTTAACTGGATACGATAAAAAGTATGCAGAAAAAGAGAGGCTGTGAGTGTTGGAGAAGGAGAGGGTGGGGGCGTAGTGAAAGGGAAAGAATAATTCGATCAAACAGCTGAACCGCTGACTTGAGTGAATTTATAAAGTTAAGATGAAATGTTTTAGGGTTTCAACCAACTATTTGTGGAATTGGTCGACTCATTCAAAATGCATTAGTAGAATTTTTTTCACCTCAGCCTCAAGCCGGGCCCACGTTACTTGGTTCTATTAGAGGAAACGCTCGCTTCGCTCGCTTCTGCTCAGATCAGAAGCTGTCCCCACGTGGATTTGAACCGGGTACTTTTATAGGAACCTGATGGGGGTATAAACTCAATGTAAAAAACCAAAAGACGCATAATAATCTCCTATATTATTTTGTTTTTAAATTAAAAGTTCCATTTAAGTACGAAAAATCTAAAAAAAAAACACCTTTCTGTCAAAAAAAGTGGCTTCGGGTTGTTGGATTTTCGCTAACGAATTCGTACTACCGACTGAGAAAAACATCGTCTGTACGAAATTTGGACCAAATCGGACGCAAAATGTGACCGTTAATGCGCAAACAAATAAATACTGGGTGTCACAAAAAACCTGAGCTGGCTGTACATGATGTGATTATATACATTCAAATAAATAAAAAATATTCAGTAACATTTTTACGAATTCGGCTTAGTTTAGACGCAATCCGCCATTTTTTTTAACTCACTGTAACTCCAGAAACAAATAAGGTATTGAGTTCAAATTTGGTATAGGCATTTTGTATTTTCGATTTATAGGTAATTTATAAACACCATGAATTAATTGTAATTTTTAATTTTTAAAACGGCAGCTGTTACACATTTTACTTTCTCACTATACTATAGTATAGATAAAGTATAGTGATCGCAAAAAAATCGATGTTGAGATTTTTGTGGAAATATCCGTTTTGGGACCCCCTGAGTCCAAAAAAGTGTTTTTTATAAAATGTCTATCTGTATGTCTGTATGTATACAAAGCTAGAGCGAAAACTATTCGATCGATTTCAAACAAATTTGCACCAGACATGTCAAGCAGGCCTGTATAGATGCACGAAAAACGATTTTGAATTTTTTTTAAAACAACCCCCTTTTTGGCAAAAAAAAACCCAAAAATCAGTTATTATTTTTTTATTAAAAAAACGGCTCTAACGATTTTGATAAAATTTTGCTTATTTGTAGCCCTTAATGTGCCCTACCATATGCAAAAAAACAGCATCTTTCTAAAAATTCTCGTTTAGTTAATAATAATAATAACTGATGTTTGGGGGTTTTTTGGCCTTAAAGGGGGTTGTTTTTCAAAAAACATTTCGTGCATCTATACAATCCTAATTGACGTGTTTGGTGCAAATCTGTTCGAAATCAATCGAATAGTTTTCTCTCTAGATAATAATAATTATATTTATTAGTTAATCTCCTACTTTAATAAATCACCTCTCCTACCCCACCTACAATTATGAAGTCACAGTGAATCTGTTTGATAATTGAAATATGTTTGTGAGAAAGTATGTGCCAGTTACTGGTACCGTTTATTTAACGTAGATATTATATTGTTTCAATGACAAAAAATATATATATTTGTATCGTGTCTGTAGGTCAAAAGATAACTGAGTTATTGAGGGAAAACCCAGAAAATATAATTTCTTAGTAATTGTCTACAACATTCAAAATTTGTTGGTTCTACTAAAACCTACATTTTTTAAATTCTTATAGTTTAATAAATAAAATAAATTCCAATACTTTCAAATTTATATATTTTACAATATATGAATACCTTAGGAAAATTATGCAAAACAGCCCCACCCGGAGACCAGATATCTGGTCATATCCCGTCAGCTTGGAAGCGAGCCAACCACCGTTTGCTTTACTTCCGCCCTCCTACCCTCAAACCACAGATATGATTAGATATATGGTCTCCCTAGCCTAGATTCGAACCCAGCATCTTCTGATCAGGAAGACGCAACGTTATACACTAGGCTACGGCTTGATTAAAGAAAACTGACAAATCAACAAAACTTCAGTTACTTTGCTATCGGTATAAATATTACGTGTAAAGTAAAAGCTAGTTTATCAACACCATCTAGGAGTGATTATAGGAAGTTCTTTTAATAAAAAATACTGACAAATGAAAGACTAGAACATGTTTTAAAAAATTGGGGAAATCACACCATATAAATTGCCAATTGAAAGCAAGTACTAGCCAAGCAAGTCCTGCTTTCTGGTGGCATTTGTTGAAACTAGGTGTAGACCTGATGTTTTACAGAACTGCAATGGTACTCTAAAGTACCTCCAGGCCTCAACTTGTAGATAAAGCCACTGTTACCTTTTATAAAGACAGTTGAATTGGGTGGTACTTAAAAGTACCCTATGGCAACAAAGGGTTAAGGCTAATTTTAAATTTGGTAGACAATTACCAAGAATTTTGTTTTCAGTTTTGTTGACAATGATACCCTAAAACGTGTTCTGAATACCATGAGCTCATCGGCCACTCCCGACCTAAGGTCTCACCATAAGAGTCACTTAACTGCAGTAGGTTAGATTTCCTAAAGAGAGAGAGAGAGAGAGAGCGAAACAAAGATTGAAAGTAGGAATGTTTTAGAGAGAGAAATTATACGGTGAAAGTACGTAAATACGGAATGGATGGAGGATGAGGAGTAGAGAAGGAGGGAATGAGGAAACTATGAGAGAAAGAGAGAGAGAGGTATCACTCTGTGACATTTAGCATGTAACCAGCTGGACATTTCCCTGATTACTTGATAATTTGATTCACAAGCTTGTGTTGTGTGTATTGTGTTGTTCTACTAAGTGTGTACAGCCACTTAGCGCGACGTAATGACGTTTAATAATGTAAGCGGATTGTCTGTCTCCCAACTAACATTACCTGGAAGCTTTTACATTCGGGATTTTCAACTGTTTTAAAACGCAAGGACGCTTTAAAATTTCAATCCATCTTGTTATTCATGGCTAAATGCAAGCGAGGTCGGAATGTTCAAAACTTTAGTTTCAGCACAAATATATTCTGTATAGACCTCCAACCACTGCTCGCTTCGCTCACCAAGCTCCCAGTGACTTTTGGCGAAGCAAATTCAAACAAATTATCGTATACTCTGATATTTTCACTGATATGACGATTGATTAGGACAGAAGCACTTGGAAGGGTGGGCGGTGACCTAGATAATGACGCATGCGCAGTAGGACCAAAGTTTTTAGTTAACAGGATTTTCATGTGATAGTGAAATATTACCATAACCTTCTACAATCCAACCCCGTGGAACCTTCTACAATCATGTTATGTTTTCTTTATAATAAAGGTGTAGGATTAATAATAACCTCAAAAATAATATGGTAAATAATGTCAAATGTTCTAATTAAATTATTTCTTATGTTTTATAACAGCAGTTATAATAATGGTTAAAAGAACCAGCAAGGCTCAGGTCTACGCTTAGGTCCTAACCTAAACTCTAGAAATACAAAAATAATTGCTTCAAATTTTGAAATCAGCTGTTAATGGAAATATTGGAGCAAACGGCTATATTATTTTATTCAATTGGTTGCCATGGTGATAAATGTGTTGGCTTATCATTCTAGGCCTAACCTAAGAATTTTTTTTACTAAATTTACAAATATTGAAATAAAAAAAGGTTTTTATCGAAATGACTTATAGCCTATGTTACTCAGGGATAGTTTAACTTTTTACTAGTAAAAATATTTTTCCAATCGGTTCGGTAGTGCCAGAGATTACCCCCTACATACAAACAAACTAACAAACAAACAAAAAACTTTACCTCTTTATAATATTAGTATAGATGGTATATGGCCTTAGTCTGCAAAACTGCTATTTTTACAATTTTTATGTTAGGTTAATATTTTTGTTAAAATTTCAATTACAGTACTAATATTGAATATCTCTGGCATTAAATCTACTACAAGTATCTATTATTAACAATAAAAGCCTATTTAACCATAAATTATAAAACTATCAAATACAACAAATAACAAACTGGTCTACTAAAACTATAAACAGTAAAACAGTAGAAAAAATAAAATAAAAAACTAATAGGCCTAATGAAATAAATAACAAACAAAAGAAATTAAATACTTAATAAAATAAAATAACATAACCTTTAAAATCCAATATTAACAAATACAGATCAACAAAATATAAATAATATAGGCCTACGGTTTAAAAAAAATCTTGTTAATGTCTATCTTAAAGAAATTTGAGATCGCGTTAAAGAAGATCAACTTTTACGAAAATGTTGTAATATTGAAACTGCTGGATTTTACAAACAATTGCCTTAAACTCAGTACTTTAAAAATATAAAACCATCATTTGTGGAAAAAACTGCTCTTTTTCAATGCAGTTTTCTGAGTGAAATTAAGTGCCTCTAGAATCGAACTGCAAGCTTTATATACCGATATCCTATTTTGTGTCTAACCAATACGTAGGCAGATGACAAAGAAAGTAAATTAATATAAAATAGCTTAGAGCGCATCAAACAGCGTGGTCCATTAAAGCAAAGACCGCATGTGTGTTTAAAGAGATTGTGCAAACATTGTAACCGACTTCAAAGCAAATCCGTTCAATGAAAACAGAGTAAAATATTAAATTTATATATTCCCAGTATTTTTCAATCAATCATATCCACTTCAAATACTTTGTAATAGAGTAGATTCTACTGTATATTTGTGATAACCTGCTTTGATGTATGTTATACAGAACGGTTGTATACAATGATAACACTGGGAGGTCTGGCAGTATGGATTGTGAATTGGGGAATAAATCAGTGACCTATAAACTCAATTCTGTAATAAACTATGAAGTACGATTTTGAATGTATCACTTATTATATATTATTATACTTTGACTCTATGTCAGTCAGTCAGTCACGACAAAGCCTATTTTACAGGATGTTTCTCGAGAGGTTGGCAGAACTTCAGGAGATGAAAGGGAACCAAAAAAAAGCAAAATTTTTCATTTAAAGCTTCGTTTTACCGATTCCCGCCATTTTTTTTTTTTACAATATAATTCATAATTAGAGAAATGTTGACTTGGCGTAAGTTTAACGTAACAATAATCTATTTTAATAAAAGAAAATATTTTAAAAAGTAAATAATTTTAAATAAAATCTATTTTAATTATATCTAGTCATGGGTTTCAAAATGGCAGCTGTTTGAAAATGTGAAACTTAAATTACCCCAAAAGCATACT
Source organism: Philaenus spumarius (assembly GCA_018207615.1). Classification (NCBI taxonomy): domain Eukaryota; kingdom Metazoa; phylum Arthropoda; class Insecta; order Hemiptera; family Aphrophoridae; genus Philaenus; species Philaenus spumarius. The sequence goes on from JAGFPH010003782.1 coordinate 105,506, forward strand.
TTTTAAGAAAAAATGTCAAGATACTTTTTAACAGTAACTGTAAAAACAATCGGATAAAGGATAATAGTTGTCTGTAATAATTGGTTTGTTCAACCCGGCATCCTATACCAACAATATTGTATGTGCATAATTGAACAATTTTGCATCTTCCCCCCCCCCCCCCCCATCATCGCCTAATGTTGTGCCAACCTCCTGTTATGTAATTACAGTATATATATTGTAATTATTGTTATACATCCAGGATATAATAATTTTACTTTCTCACTACACTATAGTATAGAGAAAGTATAGTGATCGCAAAAAAAAATCGATGTTGAGATTTTTGTGGAAGTATCCGTTTTGGGACCACCTGAGTCCAAAAAAGTGGTTTTTACAAAATGTCTGTCTGTATGTATACAAAGCTATAGAGACAACTATTCGATCGATTTCAACCAAATTTGCACCAGACATGTCAAGTAGGCCTGTATAGATGCCTTTTTTTATATAAAAAAACGGCTCAAACGATTTTGATAAAATTTATCTTATTTGTAGTCTTTAATGTGCTCTACCATATGTAAAAAACCGCATCTTTCTAAAAATTCTCGTTTAGCTAATAATAATAATAATAATAACTGATTTTGGGGGGGATTTTGGCCATAAAGGGGGTTGTTTTTCAAAACCTTTTTTCGTGCGTCTATAAAGACCTAATTGTCGTGTTTGGTGCAAATTTGTTCGAAATCGATCGAATAGTTTTCTCTCTAGATAATAATAATAATATTTATTAGTTAATCTCCAACTTTAATAAATAAACGGTATCAGTTAACTGAAACAAACTTTCTCCCAACTTACTGTAGTCAAAATAATATTGTTTTCAATCATTTTATTTATTACTTTTTAGAACAAAACAAAAAAGTAATATTCTACCTACGTCAATCGTATAAAAAAATTATTGTCCTAGGCGGGATTCGATCGCGTGACCTTTGAATTACTGGCCGTGATCACTACCATGGTGCTACCCCGTGCGGCCGCCGCCGCGATGCTAGATTGACAACATAAACTTGTTTATTTTTAAACATTTCCCCATAATTATAAAACGTCGAAGTTTTGATAAAAGCGGGTGGTGTCATTTTGTTTGGCATCTTAAGCACTATAAATACTGAACATTTGATCAAAATCGTTAGAGCCGTTTTTGAGAAATTTGCATTTTTGTCGTTTTTTATGGGTTTATAGGGGTAAATTACCCTTAAAAATTAAATATTCCAAAAAATGAAAAAAACGCCTGGAGATATTAGGGTTTAGTACCTACATACCAAATTTCATGAAAATCGGACCAATAGTGTCCCCTCTGGTCGTGTATACATACTGACAGACTGACAGACAGACACCACTCTAAAAACACTTTTTTGGGTTCAGGGAGCACCAAAACAAAAAATTCCACTAAAAATATTTTTGGGTTCAGGGAGCACCAACACAAATAATTGCACTAAACCATTTTGGGGGATTCTGGGAGCACCAAAACAGATAATTCAACTGAATATTCCAATTCGAACATTTTTACGAAAACAATACTTTCTCCATATACTATACGTATAGGGTGGAGAAAGTAAAAATCACCTCTCCTACCCCACCCTACAAGTCACAGTGAATCTGTTTAACAATTTAAATATCTTTGTGAGAAAGTATGTGCCAGTTCCAGGTACCTTTTATTATTGTTATTATCAATACCATAGTGTATGCGTGTCATACTGGGAAGTTGATCACAAAGACCTCATGAGTTGATCTTCTTGTTTGATTACTTTTTAAACATAAATATTTCGTATTTGTTGTTGTTTATCTACCCGCTACGCAATTACCGAGGCACATAAAACAGAAATAATATTTATAAAGATCTTGATTGACGCTTGTACTGTAATTAGCGTTAATTTGTTGATCTGTCACTGGACATGTGTTTGCGTCACCGGGTCGTCCTATTTGACACCAACGCTCGTTTGACAAAATAACCTTATTATCACCATTCAAGTTCATTATGAATCTCACAGGCACTTGTTGCACGGCTGTACTATACGCACGGAAATAACGGAAGGCATCGCCCCAATACCCAAAGGCGAAACCAAAAGAAACAGTTAAAACTGAATTTACCGTCGATCGACTATGTTCTTTCGGGCCGTTTACTTCTTCTGTATTGATCCTATGCATAACTAACTACAATCATTCAAAATGAAGCAGTCTGCGTCAAACTCTCTTCAACACGTTCATTGCTAAGGCCGCACATGTGAGCTTGACATTGAACACTATGAGGAGAATCTTCAATACACAAGGCATTGAGTGCTTCGCACGCCAATCCCTGTATTGGAAGTATTTTCAATACACATTGCATTGCGTGCTTCGCAAGTAGAGTGTGGGGCGACTTACCGTAAAACCAATCAGAGATCCGGATTTGGTCACGTGACCTAAACCACGCTCATTTAGGCCTTACCGCCATTTTCCCCACCATTTTGTTTCAATTCAGACCTCGCCCCCACTCAGACCCCACCCCGCCCTTTCCGCTGTATTTTTTTTAGGTTATTTTGTCGCAATTGTGCAAGGTTACGTGACCAATATTTATTTAGATTATTTGTTTTATATTAACAAACGCTAACCTCCATATTGGCAGAATTTTCAATACACAATGCATTGCGTGCTTCGCACGCCAACCTCCATATTGGCATGATTTTCAATACATAGAGCATTGCGTGCTTCGCACGCAAATCCCAGTATTAGAAGAATTTTCAATACAAAATGCATTGCGTGCTTCGCACGCCAACCTCCATATTGGCATGATTTTCAATACATTAAACCCCCGTAATGGGAGTATCTTCAATAAACAGTGCATTGCGTGCTTCGCTCGCCAACCCCCGTAATGAAAGCATTTTTAATAAACAGTGCATTGAGTACTTCGCACGCCAACCCCCGCATTGAAATTATCGCATGCCAATTTTAAGCCGACGTGCTATGGAAGCACTAGTGCGTCCGCTTTAAAGTATTAGTGATTATTACGTAGAAAATTTCAAAAATAAAAATAAAGTAATTTCTACTAATTTTGGCTATAAATACAATAAACTGTACCAGATAACTGCCACACACTTTCTCCCAGTTGAAACTTTATACCCTCCCAAGAGTAGCATAGGAGGTGGTTATTTAGAATTGCACAAGTAGGAAAATGTTACCATGGAAAATATTAGATGCATGTAACACACACCCATATTATATTATTATTATTTAAACTATTCGATCGATTTGGAACAAATTTGCACCAAACATGTCAATTAAACCTGTATAGATGCACGGAAAAAGGTTTTGAATAATTTTGAACAACAACCCTTTTTTGGCCAAAAACCCCCAAAAATCAATTGTTATTATTATTATTACCTAAACGAGATTTTTTAGAAAGATTCTGTTTTTTGCATATGGTAGGGTACATTAAGGGCTACAAATAAGCCAAATTTTATCAAAATCGTTGGAGCCGTTTTTGAGAAATTTTGATTTTTCTCGTTTTTTGCCAATTTTGGGGGTAACCCCTTAAAAATCAAAAATTTGAAAAAATGAAAAAATTCCTGGAGATATTCCAGAACTACACATACATACCAAATTTCATCAAAATCGGACCGTTGGTATGGTCTCCAGCTCTGTACACATCCTTACAGAAACACGGGCAGACATCACCAAAAAAACACTTTTTTTTGGTTCAGGGAGCACCAAAACAAATAATTCCACTGAAAATAGTTTTGGGTTCATTAAGCGCCAACACAGATAATTAAACTAATCAATTT
>JAGFPH010003782.1:109393-133182 GCA_018207615.1 Philaenus spumarius
TTTTGGGTTCATTAAGCGCCAACACAGATAATTAAACTAATCAATTTTTTGGGGTTCTGGGAGCACCAAAACAGATAATTCCACTAAAAATTCAAATTCGAAAATTTGGACGAAAACAATACTTTCTCCATATACTACGTATAGGGTGGAGAAAGTAAAAAATAAAAGGTCAGCTCCTGGCATAGGAAATACGAAATTTGCGTGGCAATGAACGTGTTAAATAAACTCTTTTTACTAGTACCTATGTTTCAGAATCAGTAGCAGTGCTAATTTTAGCCATTTCCATACTTAGAGGAACAAACACAGCCCTTATAATATTGCTCATTAATTTACCTGTCTGCATTTTCACTGTTGATTTTCGCCGAAACGATTAAAAGCATCAAAACGAAATTTCTTATAGTATAATTTCAATTTTTTATAATTGACTATAATTAAACGCAAGTGTACGTACGTGAGTAACAAAATAGTAAAGAGAATACTCATTGTGTAAAATAACGATCACATTAAAAACACTTGTTGCGTTATTGAGCAGCTGTCAACGACAAACCTCACTTCAGAAATATAACAGCTGATTTCGCTCATCATCTGACTTCTATACTAATCTATACTAATATTATAAAGAGGTAAAGTTTGTTTGTTTGTTTGTTTGTTTGTATGTAGGGGGTAATCTCTGGCACTACTAAACCGATTGAAAAAATAGTTTTACTAATAAAAAGTTACACTATCCCTGAGTAACATAGGCTACAATTCATTTCGATAAAAACCTTTTTTTATTTCAATATTTGTAAATTTAGTCGGAAAAAATTCTAAGGTTAGGCCTGGAATGATAAACCAACACATGTATTTACATTTATTACAATAGCAACAAATTGAATAAAATAACAGTAGCTACTGCTCCAATATTTCCATTAACAGCTGATTTCAAAATTTGAAGCAACTATTTTTGTATTTCTAGCTTTTAGGTTAGGGTTTTAAAATGTAGTCCTGAGCCTTGCTGGTTCTTTTAACCTTTATTATAACTGCTGTTATAAAATATAAGAAATGTTTAATTTGAACATTTAACATTATTTACCATCTTAGTTTTGAGGTTATTATTAATCGTACACCTTTATTATAAGTAAGACAACATATGTTTTTAGAAGGTTCCATTGGGGGTTGGCGTGCGGAGCACGCAGGGGTCTCCCCTAGTATTATTATAAAGAGGTCAAGTTTGTTTTTGTTTGTTTGTTTGTTTGTTTGTATGTAGGGGGTAATCTCTGGCACTACTGAACTGATTGAAAAAATAGTTTTACTAATAAAAAGCTACACTATCCCTGAGTAACATGGGCTATAATTCATTTTAATAAAAAATGTTTTATTTCAATATTTGTAAATTTAGTCGGAAAAAAATCTCAGGTTATGCCTAGAATGATAAACCAACAAATGTATTTACATATAGTACCATAGCAACCAATTGAATAAAATAACAGTGTACCAATCTTACAAAAGAATAATTAAGGGAACGGAAGCAATACTGGGCCACATAGATTGGTACTGTTCAAGACTTACCTTAGAATTTAAATATCACCAAAAGTAGGAATATTTCAGCTTATCCCTTACAATGTACAGGATACCTAGAGGTTAGCTCAATAAACTATAGAAATAGATATAATTTTTCTGGTTTTATTAACCAAAATAAAAGTTTACATGCCCTTAATATAAAAGAAGTTATTAATACGCCCTTAATACAAAAAAAGTTTGAGATTTTAAAAAAGAAAACATATATATTTTATTAAATTGAATTTAAAAACCCTCCCCAAAAATAAAAATCAAAAACCCTCCCTTTTTAATAATAATTACAGAAATTATACAAAAGATTTACAAGTTACAAAATTTTAACATGAAATACCATGGATTTGTATTAAGAATAAATATATATATTTGTCGTTGGCCAACTCTAAAAGGTAATTATAAATAATTAAATAAAAAGACAAAATTAATTATGAGACGTCTCTCTATATATAAAAAAAGGTGTAAAATTTCTAATGTGTAGCCCTTAGGGCTAAGGTCCGAAATGTGCTAGCTTGCTCCTCCCAATTTATTTAATACTAACATATCCTAAATAGTACACATATGCAAAAAATTACTTTCAAAATACAGCCTATTTAACACTTAACATAAAAGAAAAGAACAAATGCAGATAGTTCTCATTTTAAATTAACTTCTGTCTCTAATTAAAACTCTGCAGAAATATTTTGATTATATATTCAATTTTCAGCTGAAAGTAGGCCTTTTCTAATTGTAGTTGTTGCAGGTTATCCCATTGCATTAAACATTCCCTGCAGTTGGACCAGTATAACTGTATAACACAGATAACAATTTCCTTTTTAGAAAACTTGCAGTTATTTAAATAAGCATAAAATGATAGTTCTTTGAGTTGGCTGTTTTATTGAATTTTGTAGCACAGATAGCAAATTGCTACTTAGATTGTGATGGTTAATATAACATGTGTAATGTTGCATAACACTGTCTGTACATGTTAGGTAAGCCACATGGTAACATAAAAGAAAAGTTAACGTTTAGTTACATATCAGCAATATTTTGCTTATAGCTTATTAAAAGTTTTCAATATCTGTTACACTGTAGAAATACTACACAGTTATAGTTAATTAATGCATAACACTTTAGGCTTGTTTGTGGAAATATGTTTAGGCTTTAACAATAACCAAAATGATATCAGCTTTATAGTTTTTTGTAGGCTGTAAGAATTACATTTAAAATTTAGGCTGTAGTAAAAAGAAATACATAGGTTTCTCTAATAAATTGAACAAAATGAATCAGGAAGTTGTACATGAACCAAAAGTGGAAATAACCTAATTAAGTTTTACAAGTAATATTTTATAATTATTAAGGTAAAGCTAAAATATTGTACCTGGTATCCGGAAAACAAAGGTTTAGAAGTAATTCATGTTGTTCAGCGACACACGTTAACCGCGATCAAATTATTTAAAGTTTTGCAACATCACTACCACTTGGCAGCGTCTAAAAGTTTTCGTTCGTAACGGTCTAATGGCCGACGCTTTACACAATCTCATGACCAAGCAAAAATTTTAACTGACGAGATAAAGAGACAGCTGATCGGTTGCAAGATGCTATGGCATTCTAAAGTAGTGTTACGGCTTCAGATACCGTACGGAGTCGACATCTGGCGGAGAAAAGGATAACTATTTGGGAATGTCGATAAGGATAAATGATAGAAGTTGTTGATGGACGTTACAACAGATAATATAGCTGTTTTCTCCAATATTTACATTAACTGCTGATTTCAAAATTTGAAGCAATTATTTTTGTATTTCTAGCTTTTAGGTTAGGGTTTTAAAGCGTAGACCTGAGCCTTGCTGGTTCTTTTAACCGTTATTATAACTGCTGTTATAAAATATAAGAAATAATTTGATTTGAACATTTAACATTATTTACCATCTTAGTTTTGAGGTTATTATTAGTACTACACCTTTATCATAAATAAAACATAACACATTCATGTTTTTAGAAAGTTCCGTTGGGGGTTGGCGTGCGGAGCACGCATGGATCTCCCCTAGTATATTATAAACAGGTAAAATTTGTTTGTTTGTATGCAGGCCGTAATCTCTGGAACTACTGAACCGATCGATAAAATAGTTTTACTAATAAAAAGCTACACTATCATTAAGTAACATAGGCTATAATTCGTTTTGATGAAAACATTTTTTATTTCAATATTTGTAAATTTAGTCGGAAAAATTCTTAGATAGGCCTAGACTGATGAACCAACACATGTATTTACATTTATTACCACAACAACCAATCGAATAAAATAACAAATGAAACAGCTGTTTGCTCCAGTATTTCCATTAAACTTTGAAGCAACTATTTGTATTTCTAACTTTTAGGTTACGTTTTTATTAAAGTGTAGGCCTGAGCCTTGCTGGATCTTTTAACCTTTATTGTAACTGCTGTTATAAAATACACGAAATAATTCGATTTGAACATTTAACATTATTTACCATCTTTACTTTGGGGTTATTATTAATCCTTCACCTTTATTATAGAGAAAACATAACATGATTATGCGTGTAGAAGGGTTGGCGTACGAAGCACGCCGGGGTTTCCCTAGTTGCTCTTAAAATCACGGATTGTCAAGACTTGTCTACCGTCACGGTAAAAGTAACAAACGGTGCCTTCTTACATTTCCACGAGTATATGATCACGTGGGTGGAGAAGCTATTGTTGGAGCTAAATACTTCAATCAAAACGGACATTTCTACTGTCAATACTCTTAGATTTCCGACTTGAGCTCTTCAACATGGACTCTGTGTTTAAAGGCTGGCCGTGTCTGAAAATGTTTGAAATGAAATTGTGACGTTCGATTTCTGTGGTTTACAATTGCAGCTGAGCTTCAAGTAAGTGAAGTAGTTGTTATTAGTTGTTGTTGTACTTGTTCGAACTTGTTGTTGTTGATGTTGTTAGTACTTTAGTTGTTGTTGTTGTTACAAACTATACTAAATATTTACAGCAATCGGAGCGCCATACTAAATAATAATTAAATATGTTTAATGTTGGTACAGTACTTAGCTGTTCGGTCTAATATTTCCATTAACAGCTGATTTTAAACTTTGAAACAGTTATTTTTTATTTGTAACTTTTAGGTTAGATTTTTTTTAAACAACGCCATCTGTTCGACATAAAAACGTTATTATAACTTCTGTCATAAAATATACGGATTAATTTGATTTATGAAATCAACATTTTTAGCTGTGATTTGATTATTAATCCTACACCTATACTATAAAGAAAACATGACATACACGTACAGAACCTTCCAACGGGGTTGGCGTGCGGAGCACCCAGGGGTCTCCACTAGTAAAATTAATATCAATTTATAAACACGTTGAACGGATCTGTTGTTGTTTTGATGAAAAAACCAAGCTAGGAAGCTGAGTGCAGAATTTCTTTGCCGCTAAAACCCCAAGGATGTAACCGGGAAAATGTTTAGGGGGTTTGAATTTAAATTACGCTAAAGACGTTCATGTGAGCTTGCCTGCTAAGGACGCCATGTGTGCCTGACACTGAACACTGTGAGAAGCGGCCGACGCACAGTGCATTGCACGCCAACCCCCGTATTGGGAGTATTGTCAATACACACTGCATTGCGTGTTTTGTTGGAGTAAAGTATTTTTGTTGAACCTCCATAGTTTTCTTATTTTAGATCAGATCAAGCTCACAAGAGAGTAAGGCTGTAACCTACTGCATCCATGTGTATTGTACGTTGTAGTTTAATCAAGCAAATCTAAATATCAGTATGTATGCAGTGCACAATGATGTAAAATATGTTGCTGGAACCTCTGTTGTGTTGTATATTTTATAATTTTATTTGCACTTTTTAAACCTGGTATTTAATTTTATTACTAAATTTTGGGATTTGGGGGTGGGGTTTGACCCCCCCCCCCCCTGGCTACGGCCTTGCCAAACCCAATACAGAGTGGCAATATCGTCCCATTGTAACACGTAGGCCTTCACTACACACAAAGCAAATACACGTTGTTTGTATACTGACAAATTAGGCCAATTTCACACAGGCCCGTATTGATGAGATGTAGGACACGTTTGACAAAGTAAGATTTGTCAACGCACAACCTCGACATATTGAGGCAGAGGTACCAACGCATAAAACATAATCCAATGTCGCATCTAAACCACTGACGTTAGTTGAGCGGATTCCCAAAATTAACTTCATGAATCCTTAGGGGCAATCTTGAGCTTGGTTTAAAGATCATCAAAATCGGACACCAACTTTTTGAGATATACCAATCTCAAAAATATGTACATAAATTATTATTGAGATTTATATAATATGTGTCTGTACTAATATTGTAAAGAGGTAAAATTTGTTTGTTTGTTTTTATTTAGGGGGTAATCTCTGGAACTACTGAAAAAAATAGTTTTACTAATAAAAAGCTACACTATCCTTGAATAACATAGGCTGTAATTCATTTCGTTTAAAACATTTTTTTAATTTCAATATTTGTAAATTTAGTCGGAAAAAATTCTTATGTTAGGCCTAGACTGATAAACCAATATATGTATTTACATGTATTACCATAGCAACCAATTTAATAAAATAACAGATAACAGCTGTTTGCTGTAATATTTCCATTAACAGCTGATTTCAAACTTTCTATTTCTAACTTTTAAGTAAGGTTTTTTTTAAAGTGTAGACCTGAGCCTTGCTGGTTCTTTTAACCATTATTATAACTTCTGTTATAAAATATCTATACTAATATTATAAAGAGGTCAAGTTTTTTTTTTTTTTTTTTTTGTATGTAGGGCGTAATCTCTGGCACTACTGAACCGATTGAAAAAATAGTTTTACTAATAAAAAGGTCCACTATCCCTGAGTAAGATAGGCTACAATTCATTTCGTTAAAAACACTTTTTAAATTTCAATATTTGTAAATTTAGTCGGAAAAAATTCTTAGGTTAGGCCTAGACTGATGAACCAACACATGTATTTACATTTATTACCATAGCAACCAATTTAATAAAATAACACATAACAGCTGTTTGCTGTAATATTCCCATTAACAGCTAATTTCAAACTTTCTATTTCTAACTTTTAGGTTAGGTTTTTTTTAAAGTGTAGACATGAGCCTTGCTGGTCCTTTTAACCATTATTATAACTGCTGTTATAAAATATCTATACTAATATTATAAAGAGGTAAAGTTGGTTTTTTTGTTTGTTTGTTTGTATGTAGGGGGTAATCTCTGGCACTACTGAACCGATTGAAAAAATAGTTTTACTAATAAAAAGGTACACTATCCCTGAGTAAGATAAGCTACAATTCATTTCGTTAAAAACATTTTTTTAATTTCAATATTTGTAAATTTAGTCGGAAAAAATCTTAGGTAAGGCCTAGAATTATAAACACATGTATTTACATTTATTACCATAGAAACCAATTGAACAAAATAACAGACAATATAGCTGTTTGCTTCAATATATCCATTAACAGCTAATTTCAAAACTTGAAGCAATTATTTTTGTATTTATAGCTTTTAGGTTAGGGTTTTAAAGTGTAGACCTGAGCCTTGCTGGTTCTTTTAACCATTATTAACTGCTGTTATAAAATATAAGAAATAATTTAGTTTGAACATTTAACATTATTTACCAACTTAGTTTTGAGGTTATTATTAATACTACGCCTTTATTATAAATAAAACATAATATAAGTTTTTAGAATGTTCTATAGTGGGTTGGCGTGCGGAGCACTCAGGGGTCTCCCCTAGTACGAAACAATTTGATTTGAACATTTAACATTATTTACCATCTTAGTTTTGGGGTTATTATTAATCCTACACCTTAATTATAAAGAAAACATAACACGATTATGTGTATAGAAGGTTCCAGCGGGGTTGACGTGCGGAGCGTGCAGGGGTTTCCATGTATGAAATACAAATATTTACGTCACGCCTAGTTTGAACATAGTATAGCCTACGCCTTCATGGGGCGAAGCTCATATTCTACCGTTAACCAAAAAGGAAAACCGTTTCTTTACATTTATATAAGTGCAAACTAAATCCGCAATATTTGTCACATTTGAAGGACGTCATTACCGCCCAAATCACAGTCGTAGGGCTCGTTAGCTGTCGTCTACTTGGCGCCCGTTCCTAGGCCTCAAATTACAAAGACGGTCTCTAAGTATATATATCATGTTCGCCAAGTACTCTTCCAGTTTCTGTAGTGCCAGGTCGTCTGACTGTAGAGGGCTTTGTACCGTGTAAGTTGAAACTGTTTAGTTTAATAATGTCAACGTGTTTAATTTGAGAGGGGTTGCTTGTTTTGCTTTAGAACTATAAAGAATGCTCCAGAAAGAGATAGCTGTTTGTAAATATTTAAAGAATTTCAAATAGTGACACTATCCAGTTTATATATTTACTATTGTTTACTAAATGTCAAGGAAAATCTTAAGAGTCATACCACAGATACAAATAGTTCTTTTATCTGTGGTTATACTCTCAGGCAAGATATTCACAGTTATAGTAATAGATCCAATACCTTATCTTCGAAGAACTAGCAATAGCCATTTAATTTTAAAAATAAAACTGTTTCATAAATTGCCTGAGGAGGATTGAACTACAGGTTTAAAGAATTTTAAATTAAGGGTCTGCTCCAGTAAACGAGAAAGAACCGGAAACGCAACCGCTTCTCACTGTATCCCTATCTAAACAGTGCAACTTCTTGCAGCTGAACGCTTTGACATTGAATCATTTCAAACCATTTTATAAGTCTATCTTTTGAAATTAAGTGTTGAAAAAAAATGAATATTCTTTATAAAATTTCGGATTCGGCTAGCAAATTATTTTTCATTATTAATTTTTTATTGTGTTAGAAAAAATTCAAACTTTGTACTTACAAAATGTCAATTACATAACAAATCAAAAGCATCTAAAAAGGTTTCAATTGCAAAACGGATGCGTATTGTGACTGTGCTTAAAATGAGACCTTGAAAACAATTTTATGATAAAAAATAAACTAAATAAATGGTTTGAAATTTAACATTGCTCTTATGGGATACAAATCCAAGATGGCCGCCACTACAGCAGACCCTTAAGAGTCAGTAATTGGTTCAAACTAAAAGCTTTTTATTCTTTCCATGATTACATTGCTTGTGGTACTAGTTCATTAAGTTTTAAATGTTTATTACAATAGTTTGTAGTTTTGTAGTTAGTACCAGGAGACCGAGCTAAAGCTCGATTATAAGCAGGGCTATGATTTCAATAATAAATATTGGATTATTGAGTTTTGAGGTTAGGCCTATAACATTAAACAACTAAATAAAGGGTATATACAACATTAGGCTTACCTGTTAAAAATACAGTTTAAAGGATTAACCATAATCTCAACGCTATGCCTCAGAAATAAGTCAGGCCTAAATTATTAAAGTTTAATATTTCAATATCGATTTAGGCCTAGGGCCTAGTTCACTCACGTCAATAAGTATTATTGCAAATTTCCGTGAACATCGTTTAGGTTAGGCCTATAACATTAAACAACTAAATAAAGGGTATGTTTATTTAGCAGAAGTATTCGTTGCCATGGTAACTATAAATAGACTTACCTCTAATAAAATATACAGTTTAAAAGAAAGCCGATGATTATTGTAATGACATTGAAAACATTTGCATCAGCTGTGCTTTGTATTGTTTAAAATGGACAAATTTCACTTTTTAATTTAATAAAAAGACGTAGAAAACGAATTTTCCCAGACTCAAGACCATTTCCAATCGATTTCTCGTAGCCAAAAGCTCCATATAAAATAAAAAAATTAAAAATCCTTAGACGGAGATTCCAGATCCATTTAGCAGACAAACAATTATCTCTCGCTTTAGAAGATAAGATTGATGGTTATATTATATATATATATATATATATATATATATATATATATATATATATATATTCTTATTTAATTGTAATTATTTGTTATCTTTATTATCTAATTTCCATAGGAAAGATGAGCTACTGCTATGGTGAGAACTAAGATCCGGAGTAGTAAATGAGCACCAATTATGGTCCCCACAACACGTTTTGCGGTGTCATTAGAAATTATATATATACTAGTGGACCGGGCAATGCTTCGCTATTGCTTGATTTACCTAACCTAAAATTATATTCAGTTTTTGATCCAAATCAGCTGTTGATCAAAATCAGCTGTTTTAAGCTTTTCATACGAACAGCTGTTTTTTGTGCCCCTGATAAAATCAAAAGAAATGTTTCTTCTTCTTCCTTAAGATTGACCTTCCATAAGATTAACATGGCAACTTTGAGAGCCACTGGGGCGAAGCCCTTAACATACATTGAGCTCATTTTAAGGGAAGCACAACTTCAGAGTGAGCTCTGTAAAATGACACCAAAAACATCAAAATCGGTTAAAAACTCTAGGAGGAGTTCTACTCACAAAATAACCCCTAGCAAATTAATTATGTATAGATAGATATATTATATGTGTTCGTACAAATATATATAAAACGGTACCAGGAACTGGCACATACTTTCTCACAAACATATTTAAATTATTAAACAGATTCACAGTGACTTCATTATTGTAGGAGAGGTGATTTTAAACTAGAAGATTAACTAATAAATATTATTATTATTATCTAGAGATAAAACTAATCGATCGATTTCGAAAACAATTGCACCAAACACGTCAAGATGCTGTTTTTCGCCGTTTTTTTATAAACAAATAATAACTGATTTGTTGGGTTTTTTTTTCCAAAATGGGGGATGGTTTTCAAAAATTTTCAAAACCGTGTTTCGTGCCTCTATACAGGCCTACTTGACATGTCTGGTGCAAATTTGTTTGAAATCGATCGAATAGTTTTCGCTCTAGCTTTGTATACATACAGACATGCATATAGACAGACATTTTGTAAAAAACACTTTTTTGGACTCAAAGGGTCCCAAAACGGATATCTCCACAAAAATCCCGACATCGATTTTTTTTTTGCGATCACGATACTTTCTCTATACTATAGTATAGTGAGAAAGTAAAAAATCAAACAATCAGAAGGACGTTTTTTGAGATTTTTCGTACCAGGATGCAAGTATTTTGGAGTTTATCTAATCCAATAAATGTAGGGTATTATTCTGCGCATTTTTTTACACGACCTTATAGCTCGCTTCGTTCCCCCAAAATTAATCAAAACGTAAAATACCATAAAAGTACCCGATTCAAATCCACGTGGGCAAATCCGTGGGGGCATCTTCTGATCAGAGGCTGACGGCCGAGTTTGTAAGCTGCGAGCGAAGCGAAGGGAGTTTTTCGTAGCTTACAGGAAACCGAGATGATACATACTTTAGCTTCACACTGTGTACATTGCCTTCTTAGCTTTATTGTCTTCTTGTACGTTAATTTTTATATCTGTTCATTTCAGACAACAGACCATGCTATTGCTATTCCTACTGACAACGCTATCTGGGGTGATTTCCATGTACCTGGTGGAGGAATCCCCTTCAGTAGTGGCTGATTTAGAAGAAGCAGTTCCCGTTGTCAATATAATGCAGTATTTAAGGCTGGAAAGAGCTCTCGATAGAAAACAGGAGGCAGTGGCGACGAGCAGATATCTGTCTAGCATGTTAAACAGACAGGTAATCTCTATATATATAAAACTAGCAGGCCCGATCCGGCTTTGCACGGATAGACAAATCAAAGTTAATGTATTTCAACAAAAAATATATTATGTCAATAAATATATTACACTATGTATTCCTTTTGGGGATTTTGAGTAACTTTGACCAGCCCAAACCAGCCCTAAAATTTCGAATTTTTTTAAACCCTTTCTTAGCGAGCACATAGGGCCCTAGAGGAAGCTACATACCAAATTTCATTCCAATCCGTTCGATGTTTTTTTTTTAGTAACTTTGACCCCTCTCAAACCTCCCCTAAAATTTCGAAATATTTTGAAACTCTTTCTTATCAGCACCTACGACTCTAGAGGAAGTTACATACCAAATTTCATTTCAATCCGTTCAGCAGTTTTAGAGAAATCGTGATTTAGTAACTTTGACCTCCCTTAAACACCCAATGATTTCTTGATCAGTGAGTCAGTGGATTTTGCTTTTATATATATAGATAAATATTTGAACATTTTTGGACTTCTAGCCTTTACAGACTCAAAAACTATTCCACCGATTTCACTGAACATTTCACAGTGTATCCGTATCATTGTCAGGAGTGTTTAGACATTACAGTTACTACAGTCTCCTTAGTCTTGGTTGAAATGGGGTTGCTACCCCTATACAATACATGTAAATGAAACTAACTTCGAGTAAACCAGGATGTAAATAAATGTTTTCTTAGAAATACCACAGATTATCTATGTCATTGCTTGGAGTGTTTACACGTTACAATTACTATAGTCTAAGTGGTTGAAATGGGGTTACTACCCCTACACAAAAAAAAACCCATAAATTAAACTAACTTCCTACAAGCTATAAAGCTAAATTTATGTAATATTTTTTTTTTAAATATAAAAAACTATTTACAATTTGATTACTTAAGTCAAAAGGTGAAATGAAATAACTACCCTTAAAATTAAATAGTAATCCATACGCTTACCTTTCCTATATACTCAAAGACTACACAAGAAATGTCACTAAAATTTCACAATTTACACATATTTTTTAATATAAATATTGTCACTACAAACAAATATATTTGAATGGGGTAACTACCCCTATACAATTAAAATAAATTACACTAAATTCCTACAAACGATAGTGCTAATATTATTGCATAATATTATTAATTCATATAAAAAAATAACATTTGCAATTCAATTACTTAACCCAAAGGGATGAAATGGAATAACTACCCTTAAAATTAAATCAAGCAATAGCGAAGCATCCCCGGATCCACCAGTCCTCTATAACAATATTTTAAAACTTCAGTTGTTTTAACTGTTATATATAACTATATGTTCACGTCGTTAACTTTCCAGACAGAATCTTCTGTAAGCAAACGGAACGGACTGGCCGGCGGCCGCCCTTCGCTCTCGATCGTCAACCCTCTGGATGTGTTAAGGCAGAAGCTGCTTCTGGACATAGGTAGAAACCGTAAACAGACCCAGATCAATAAGAATAGAGAATATCTTCAGAAGATTGGTTAGGCGTAGTGAATAAGGTACGTTGAACAGTCATTGACAACTTTATTGTAATAGTTTTAAATAGTAAACGTAAAGAAATTTTGTGTCGATCTTTTTGTTCAGCTGGCTGGTGTAGGAAGGTGGTGGACACATCAATGGTGATTTCTTGATAGGGTATATCTACAGTGCATGCCTAAATAGTGCCTTTTCATTCGTGAAAAGAGAATGATTTTATTTGATTTATAATCTAAGTTAGGATGCAAACAAATTTTAGAAGACTAGTGGACCGGGCAATGCTTCGCTATTGCTTGATTTACCTAACCTAAAATTATATTCAGTTTTTGATCCAAATCAGTTGTTGATCAAAATCAGCTGTTGATCAAAATCAGCTGTTTTAAGCTTTTCATACGAACAGCTGTTTTTTGTGCACCTGATAAAATCAAAAGAAAACTTTCTTCTTCTTAATTAAGATTGACCTTCCATAAGATTAACATGGCAACTTTGAGGGCCACTGGGGCGAAGCCCTTAACATATATTGAGCTCATTTTAAGGGAAGCACAACTTCAGAGTGAGCTCTGTAAAAACACCAAAAACATCAAAATCGGTTAAAAACTCTAGGAGGAGTTCTACTCACAAAATAACCCCTAGCAAATTAATTATGTATAGATTATCTTACCATCAACAACCCATAAAATTTGTATTTTTTGGGGGGAACCCTTAGGAGCTCCATATTGCAGTAGGTAAAAACAAAAACAAAAATACTATAGACAGCTACCAAGATAAACATTTTTTAGTTTTTAGCCAATAACTCGGTTATCTTTTAAGTTTCAAAAATAATTAAAAAAACGTTATGTTTTTCATTAAAAAAGGAACTTTTTCTCGAATTTCGTTTGTAAAGTTAGCGGTTTTCATGATATTTTACATTAAAAACTTAAAATGGTCACTATTTTGACAATATATGAAAAAAGTTTTGGTTTTTGAAGTGAAAAGTTTTTATGGTTCGTTCGGCACTTTTTACTTTCTCCACCCTATACGTAGTATATGGAAAAAGTATTGTTTTCGTCCAAATTTTCGAATTTGAATTTTTAGTGGAATTATCTGTTTTGGTGCTCCCTGAACCCCAAAAAATGTTTAGTGGAATTATCTGTGTTGGTGCTCCATGAACCCAAAAATATTCTTAGTGGAATTATTTGTTTTGGTGCTCCCTGGACCCAAAAAAGTGTTTTTTTGGTGATGTCTGTCCGTGTGTCCGTGTGTCTGATAGGATGTGTAAGAGCTGGAGACCATACAAAAAAAATGTGTATGGGTTAATTTAGTCACGACACGCACCGATGAAATAGACATTGTGCTTCCTCATTTTGTAAGTTGTGTTAAAATAGTTTACTTGGTATGTTTAGGTTAGAAAACCAACCAAAAATTTTCTTGAAATAATCATAATAATTTTAATCACTTTGTTCAATGAGTTGTGTAATATATACCAGTTTAAAACATATTCAAGCATGCAGTGTATTTATCTGGATACTGAACAACTTTTTCTGTTTTCAGAATTACGAGCCTTATTTGCGAATAAAAAGGAAGACGCTTTGTCAAATGTATCTTGTAAATAAATGTATATAAACGTAGTTTGTCTGTTATTTACAAAGTAATCCTATAAGCCTCTGAGTGTCCAATCTTATCGCTTTCACTTCAAGGCTCTGCTACAGCAAAAGAGAAAGCACCCTTTAGCGCTATCTAAACAGTGGAGTTTCTTGCAGCTGAATTCAGAGCTTTCAGGTTTTGCTGAATTTCACTATTAGTTGGTTGAAACAATATCTATATATGAAACACATCTGAACATAATTTTGGAAATTCGCTCAACTCACATCAGCTGTTCTGCTGCGAGATCGGACTATTCATTTTTTTTTTTTTTAATGAAAATCTTACAGGTCATATGTAAACCTGACGCTAATGTTTAATTTTACAGCGAAATTTTCAACAAATATTGCTAAGATGTTACGATTATTTTGAAAAAAGTAGGCCTACTAACAAATATGTTTGATGAACTATAGTGTTTTTATTTTTTTAAATAAAGTAGAAATATCAACGTTGTTATTTACATCAGATTGAAGGTAAAACAATGTCTAGAACGGAATACTTGAAGTTGTGGAACGAAAGTATAGTTGAATTTGTTTCCCTACGAATGTATTTCCTTTGTCAGAACTAACTGCTGTGTCAGAGAGAGAGGGTTGACTGCATTGCACCCCACGGCCTGCCCTCATTGTCTTACAAAGGGATTATTTTGTTAGTTTTAAACCAAGTTGAAACATTCCACTGTAAACAAATAGAACGGTGCAAATAATTTGCGGAATTCGGTTAAAATATTTCATTAAAACAACGATTTTCTTTACAATTTGTTTTTTATTTGTGGATTGCGTTCATATCTATACACGGTCAGGGCTGTATAGCTCAGTGTCTACACATTCAAGTTACCAGTCGTTTTAACCTATCTAAACAAAACATCGTTTGAAAATTGGAGTTTCAAAAATCGTAAGATAATTTTGTTTTAAATATTTTCAAGTTCAAAGCTGTACAGCTGTTTGCAATCGAAGTTGACACAATGCTAATGTTGTGTTACTGTTTTGCAATGTTTCATCAAGACAGTGAAGATGGGGGAATTTCAGCCGATATGCGAAATAATCTCAGACTTTGTAATTCAACCGTAGATAACCACGCGATTAAATTTTTGTAAAACACAAGGACACAGTCACGGTATATATAGTTTAATGAGCAAGAGTCACGGTATACAGTATTAAACATACACGTGTGCTTTCACCCTAGATGGTTTTAAACAATAGAATGATTAGTCCGTAATTATTTCTCACATAAATTGCTAAACTGGCCTTGTTAATTTTTAATTTTCGATAATCAAAACCTATATATACCATGATAGGTGTTTGAACTTTATGTTTCTTTAAGTGTTAGCTTTTACAGTATCTGGTAGCTAATCGTAAGTATATTGAATTCCATGTGTTTTTAGTGTTAGCTGTAATGATATCTAGATACAATATTTGGTCGTATACACGGTAAAACAAATTTTATGTTGATATTCCAAAAATTTACGAAACTGGAATAGATTAAAATTAGTTCGTGGGTCCGGTACTCCTAAAATCGAGAAACCCATTGATAAGTCAAGTGGCTCTAGATCGAGTCATTTTCAAGATAACAAGCTGAGACTCAGCATAAATGTTTAAAATACATATGTTAACTCCTATGTCAAGTTTCAATTCGATATATTAAAATTCAGCCAATTTAGAATGAGCCAACGCTTCATACATGAATGAGATTTCAGCTTATAGTGATTTCCCCTGCTGCAAAATACATACCTGCATTATCGAATTTTTTACAGACAAACCATTGCTCGGAGGAAAGAAGTACATGTGTCCTTTTTCATTGAAAAATACTTCCCCTACAAGGTGGTATTTTTTATTTTTCTCTATCTTCATCCCAGCTCGAAATATTAAGGATAATCGAAAATAAATTATAATCGATTTTTTTTCGACTTTGGGAAATCGATAGACTGGAAAACGTTTTTTATGTTAATCTACATACTTGAATGTACTTATAAAAAAAATCAGCCGTATTGTAAATTACTGGAACTTTTGGTCTAAAATTACCTCTACCGACTGACCTATTGTTGTTTGCATGGTTAGAAATCCACTTGTCCTTGGTCTGATAAACAGATTTTACAGTTCGTTGTAGGCAGTATGACAATACCGCTGTCCATCACTGTCATAAGGGTTCGAGTTGTTGTGACGCCATCTTGGTTGTGGTGACATTGAGACGGTATTGCACTGAATTATGACGAATATAACATATTGTTAGGGACGCTGTTACACCTAGTCAAACAAGGCTTTGCCGATCTTTCACAGTCAACGTAGAATAATGTTTGCTGAGACAAAAACCCTCTTGAAAAAGATTCTATTCTTCCCCTGCATACGCCACAGTGCGTACAACAAAGGGAGCATGAAGCACAAGATATTAAATGTTTGCATGGATAGAATACCACTTCGTCAGATAAGCAGATTTTACATTCCGTTGTAAATATAGCATGATTTTGCGTTTGCACATTTTTAATTTCTCCCTCTGATTGTACTCTGTGTGTCCACGGGGAACTGTCATTCGTACGGTGAAGCCGTAGGCTAACCAAGACCCACATTACGTTCCGGAGGGAACATAAGGTTCACTCCTTAAGGAAGTAGCACCAATCCATCGCTACTTCCGGTGACTACCATTCCATTACAAAATGCAGAATCCCGATATATTTTGTATTTTTTTTTTTGTATTTTACAATAATTTACTCCTTACTGTATAGTTTACGTGGAAATAAATTCCTCGCCAGGGCCTCTATATTTGTTTAGGGAAGAATTAACTTCACGCCAGTGACGATTGTACACACACACACATTAAGCAAGGAGCAAATCGTAAACATATTTTGTACTTTTTAAAGCACATTTACTATCGTATTGAAAGTGCTGGGGTAATATGCATTGTACAGTAGGAGTATTGTTCCCCCTCTGGTAATTCTTTCACGCAAGATTGGAATCGTCTCAAAAACTGAACTTTTTCCAATCCTTTTGTGAAAATTGTGGAAAACGGCTCGCACAAAGTACTAATAGTGTTCTCGTCATAGGGAACACTACCATCATTCCAACCGATACGATGATATTGCGTTTGCAAATAACGAGCTGCCCTCTGAGCTTTAGCATTCAGTTGATTAAATTTATAGGGTGGTTTGAAAACAGTGACGCTTTCAAAGTCATCACTCACTATAGTAAACTTTTTAACTATATATCTGTTTTTTTATCTTGGAAGCCGTGAAATTCAACCACGGAAAGTTACTACTTATTTATTTGTTTATTTAGAACGTTTCACAAAAGTTTAAGAATTACACTTATTTAAAGGAATGTTTACAATATTTTACATTACTTTTTCGATTTGTTTATTTCAGACAACTGACCATGCAAATGCTATTCCTACTAACAACGCTATCTGGGGTGATTTCCATGTACCTGGTGGAGGCATCCCCTTCAGTAGTAGCTAGCATGTTAAACAGAGAGGTAATCTATTTAAGTCTGATAGGTAATTTATATTAAAAGTGGAGGTGTAGTTTCAAAATCTTTAGGAAACCCACTTATACAGATATTGTCATACCAGCTAATTCTAAACACCCTATTAGCCATAAACATGCAGCCTTTCATAGCATGATACATAGACTTTTAACTATCCCTTTATTACCAGAAGACTTCCACATTGAATTGAATACAATTAAACAGATTGCAGTTAACAATGGCTATACAGAAGAATTAGTAAAAAACATTTTGTTCAGTAAACAAAAGAAAGTAATTAGTAAAATGATATTTTCACCAAATGTTAAAAGCAAAAATACATACTGTAGATTACCATTTGTTGGTAATATTAGCTATAAGGTTTGACATTTAATTAATAATAAACTTGATTTAAAACCAGCTTTTTACTGTAAGAATAATGTTGGTAAGCAATTAGTTAATAATAAAAATAAAATAGACTTAGTTGAAAATAGTGGGGTTTACAAAATTAATTGTAATGACTGTGATTGTGTGATATATAGGCCAAACAGGTAATATTAATTAATATTAGAGTTAAGGAACATATTTATTGCTGGAAACATGGTAAAACGGAGTCAAATTTTGCAAATCACCTAATTGTATCAGGACATTCTTTTAATCCCAAAGAGAATGTAAAAGTTTTACATATTGAACAGAAAAGTAAAAAACTAAATAGTTTAGAAATTAACAGATCTGTTTACCATGACCAGGCTTCTAATCTGAACGAACAGTTGAATAACCCATCTCCTTTGTTTTAAAACCTTTGTTTTCCCTCCCCTAGGTACTCCAAGGTCAGGCACCTTACCTTTCCTTGTCTCCTCTAACCCACTCCCTTAGCCTAGATGTTGTTTTAAGTTGTGTTGTAATTTTTAGTTTTAGTTGTTTGAAGATGCATAACTGCGAAACAGCTGTTACAAATATATTTGTGTTTTGTGAAATTTATATTTTGTGTTAATATTTTTTACTTTAATTGTGGAATTTCACAAAGCACCGACTGTGTTCACATTAAATATACACTTCATTTTGGAAATTCGCTCAACTTACGTCAGCTGTTTAGCTGCGTGACGAATTATTGTATTTCTAACATTATAATTTCAAGGTGTGTCTGTTGTTAAAACTTAATGTTTAGGTTACAGAAAATTCGAAAAATTCTTTATCTTTTCTATATTTTCTTGAAAAAACAAATAAATTGTTGAAATTTATTCGCAATTAATCCTACAAAAACATATGATATTAATCAATTTGTTTGTTTCAGCCTTTGAATTACTTAAAATTTTACCTGCAATGAAATAGTTAACTGCAAAAGTTATAGCAGTACTCTGACCAATGACTTTTAAAATTTCGATTAGTACTCCAATACCAAGCTCCATACCGAAATTTAACTTTCCAAAAATTTCTCCTGAGAGCAATATATAATTTCTCCGAAATATTGTTCTGGTAAGCATGTCGGGAGTGAGTGCAGGGCCGAGGGCCAGTTGCCTAAAAACTTTGACGAGGGTAATTTGACAGCCAGAGGCTTTTCGGAGCGAGGGCCAGCCGGCTAGGGATCAGTGACCTGTTCTACTGTGCGGTGGGTGTGGGGGTGGAAAGGTTTTAATTATCGTTTATGTATTCCGATAACAGTATGATTATAATATTTATATAATTATAATATTTCGTCGTATTATCACTTTATATAATTAGAATAAAAAAAAACTAGAGGACTTACCTAAACTGTTTAGTCACAGTATTTTGCCGATAACAGTATGATTATAATATTTGTATAATTATAATATTTCGTCGTATTATCACTTTATATAATTAGAATTAAAAAAAAACTAGAGGACTTACCTAAACTTTTTAGTCACAGTATTTTGCCGATAACAGTATGATTATAATATTTGTATAATTATTAACCTTAAAAAATCTTCTATAGAAATTAGTTTAGAGTCGTACTCTATGCATTTAATCTTACCCCTCCCCTCAATCACTTCCGCTCTGGGGAGTCGGCTGGCCCTCGGCCCTACCTGGCTGTTTTGACAGTTTATGACCCACACGGCAAAAGATCGGCTGGCCCTCGCTCCGTTTTCCGTCGGGAGTTGCCATTCCAAGTGATTTATCTACACATTTCAACGTAACACTATATACACTTTAACTTTTACAATTTTCTTGCGAAATTACGTTTCACCTGAAAATAAGAAATATAGAGTTTTGCAACGGGAAACAATTTTTCTTGGTGGAAAGTTTTTTCAAATTTTACAGCGTTTTGAAATAAAAAACATAGACGAAAGAATAAATAATAAATATAACTTATTTGTGTGAATTAAAAAAATAAATAGATAGTGCATAGGGAAATTAAAAGCAATAACAACGTTAAATTCAGGAAACAATTGTCCGACAACAAAACACAAGAAAATTATAACCTTTATTCAAACTAAATCTATATGTGTAGGTTTTGATAAACAAATTACATATTTGTGCCCATTGCTATCCATTATTGGAAACACCATCTTATCTCAAATAAAGTTGACTATAGCTGTAGTTATTTGTGTCTTAAGAGAGGAAAGTATCTCTTTGTCGCCCCGAAAGGAAATGTTTCTTGAGTTCGACTAATATACCTTCTTCCCTACAGAAACAGTTTTAGTAAATAATTAGCATTTTACTATGGAAGTAAAACAATTGAGGTTATGCCAAGACTACACAGACACGGAAGTTCATTGATGCATTGTTGTTTCAGCAGCTGTTTTAGTAACATATGATTCAGCTGGGGGGAAAATTAAACTCAAAGCTTTTTATACGGGGTTTTTTCACCCCCCCTCCCCCCTAATCATAAGTAGTACCCTATTAATAAAGCAGAAAAGACCTCTAAAGTAATAGCGTGAGAAAAAAATTCCTTTGCATAACTCTACATCGAAAGTAGTTATTTTAGTTAACAGCTGACAGCAAAGAAAACGATCGTTTCCCAATCTCAAATCTAGAGCAAGCGAAAAAAGATCGGCTAATTTTCCATTCCTCTAATTTAGTTTCCTGAATGCCCGCCAGGGGCACTAAATGTATTTGCGCGTTTGAAACCAGATTGTATTAAATACGGAAGAATGGAAATTGTCAAAATAAATAACCAGATTTTACTGTTGGATTGTCTTGTTTGAAAATGACTGCTCATTGAAAAAGCTACAGACGTATTATTAGTAAGATTACTTCATTCGTTTACAAGTGTTTTTGTCATAAAAGTTAAAATTGCCAGTTACAAAATGTATATTATTTGAATTTTGCTTAGGGTTATTGTATTTTTTCATCTTGTTGAAAAGAATCTTTCATGGCTCGTACCAAAAGTGTATTTCCAGTACTTGATTCAATTTTAGATCGATGGGCGAGTAAATTTCTGTACTAGTAATGAAACATCTGTAAGAACAGAAAATGTACGCACAGCAAGGAAATGTCAAACATCTTCTCCTTTAACTTTTTTGTAGGGAAGCAGTTCTTTTACTTTCGATACCAAATCATTTAATCCAATCACTTTTAAATAACAAGTATTCAATCCAGTTTTTTATTTTATCAATCTCTATATGTATAAAAATTTATGTTTGTTTGTTTCTTTTTTTGCTTCCTTGTTTCTTAGAAATACCACAGTTTATCCATGTCATTGCTTGGCGTGTTTAGACGTTACAATTACTATAGTCTAAGGGGTTGGAATGGGGTTACTACCCCTACACACAAAAACCCATAAATTAAACTAACTTCCTACAAGCTATATAGCTGAATGTATGCAATATTATTTTTAAGAAATATAAAAAAACTATTTCCAATTTCAAAAGGTGAAATGAAACAACTAAACTTGAAATTAAATAGTAATCCATACACTTACTGTTCCTATATTCTCAAAGACTACTCAACAAATGTCACTAAAATTTCAAAATTTACACATATTTTTTAATATAAATATGGTCACTACAAACAAATATAATTAAATGGGGTAGCTACCCGATACAATTAAAATAAATTACACCAAATTCTTAGAAACGATAATGCTAATATTATTGCATAATATTATTAATTCATAAAAAAAAAAAAAACATTTGCAATTCAATTACTTAACCCAAAGCGATGAAATGGAATAACTACCCTTAAAATTAAATCAAGCAATAGCGAAGCATCCCCGGATCCACCAGTCCTCTATAACAATATTTTAAAAAACTTCGGTTGTTTTAACTGTTATATATAACTATATGTTCACGTCGTTAACTTTACAGACAGAATCTTCTATAAGCAATCGGAACGGACTGGCCGGAGGCCAAACTTCGCTCTCGATCGTCAACCCTCTGGATGTGTTAAGGCAGAAGCTGCTTCTGGACATAGGCAGAAACCGTAAACAGGCGCAGATCAATCAGATCAATAGGAATAGAGAAATTCTTCGGACGAAAGGTTAGGCGTAGTGAAAAAGGTACGTCGAACAGTCATTGACAACTTTATTGTAATAGTTTTAAATAGTAAACGTAAAGAAATTTGGTATCGATCTTTTTGAAAATCAGACAGTTTGGCAAGGTTACATCAGCTGGCTGGTGTAGGAAGATGGTGGACACATCAATGGTGATCTCTTGATAGGGTATATCTACAGTGCATGCCTAAATGATTTTATTTTATTTACAATCTAAGTTAGGGTGCAAACAAGTTTTAAAAGATTATCTTGCCAACAACAAACCTTAAAATTTGTATTTTTTGGGGGAACCTTTCGGAGCTCCATATTGCAGTAGGTAAAACAAAAACAAAAATACTATGGACAACTACCAAGATAAATTTGTTTTTGTTTTTAGCCAATAACTCGGTTATCTTTTAAGTTTCAAAAATAATTAAAAAACACGTTATGTTTTTCATTAAAAAATGAATTTTTTCTCGAATTTCTTTTGTAAAGTTAGCGGTTTTCGTGATATTTTACATTAAAAACTTAAAATGGTCGCCATTTTGATAATATATGAAAAACGTTTTGGTTTTTGAAGTGAAAAGTTTGTGTGGTTCGTTCGGCACTTTTTACTTTCTCCACCCTATACGTAGTATATGGAAAAAGTATTGTTTTCGTCCAAATTTTCGAATTTGAATTTTTAGTGGAATTATCTGTTTTGGTTCTCCCTGAACCCCAAAAATGTTTAGTAGAATTATCTGTGTTGGTGCTCCCTGAACCGAAAAAAGTATTTTTTTGGTGATGTTTGTCCGTGTGTCTGTGTATCTGTTAGGATGTGTAAGAGCTGGAGACCATACAAAAAATATGACAAAAATTGTGTATTTGTTAATTTAGTCACGACACGCACCGATCAAATAGACATTGTGCTTCCTCATTTTGTAAGTTGTGTTAAAATAGTTTACTTGGTATTTTTAGGTTAGAAAACAAACCAACGTTTTTCTTGGCATCGTCATAATAATTTCAATCACTTTGTTCAATGAGTTGAGTAATATATACCAGTTTGAAACATATCCAAGCATGCAGTGTATTTTCTGGATACTGAACAACTTTTTCTGTTTTCAGAATTACGAGCCTTATTTGCGAATAAAAAGGAAGACACTTCGTCAAATGTATCTTGCAAATAAATGTATATAAACGCAGTTATTTGTTTTGGTTCTCCCTGAACCCAAAAAAGTGTTGTTTTTTTGTGATGTCTGTCCGTGGGTCTGTGTGTCTGTAAGGATGTGTACAGAGTTGGAGACCCTACCAACGGTCCGATTTTGATGAAATTTAGTATGTAGGTGTAGTTCTGGAATATCTCCAAGAATTTTTTTAATTTTTTCAAATTTTTGATTTTTAAGGGGTTTTACCCCCCCAAAAATTGCCAAAAAACGAGAAAAATATAAATGTCTTAAAACGGCTCTAACGATTTTGATAACTTATTTGTAGCCCTTAATGTACCCTACCATATGCAAAAAACCGCATCTTTCTAAAAATTCTCGTTTAGGTAATAATAATAATAACTGATCTTTGGGGGTTTTTGGCCAAAAAGGCGGTTGTTTTTCAAAATCGTGCATCTTGTACAGGCT
>JAGFPH010003783.1:27032-43790 GCA_018207615.1 Philaenus spumarius
GTCCATAATCCTATGCCGCAAGGTCGGACGGAGGCGAGCGAAGCGAATCAGTCCATAATCCAAGGCGTCATTGTCGAGGTGCAAACTCGTTAACCTCAGTCCAATATCCTAGGCCGCAAGGTCGGACGGAGGCGAGCGGAACGAATTAGCGCGTGAGCCGGGACTGGAGGCTGAGGGGCGAACAAATTCTACACGCGGACAGAATTCAACATCTTCCAAATGGTTGAATCCGAAAACATATTAACGAAAATTTGGAAATTCCCTCAACTCACGTCAATGGTTCAGCTACGTGATCGAATTATTATTGAACTACAATAATCAAACTATATAATGGACGTATTAAGGTCCATTTACACAGGTCCGTGACGTATCACTGCTATTGGTGTTTCCTCTTCCCACATATCAGTGCCGTGTCAGTTCAGTACAGTATTAGCAGGCCTATATTTGTAAATTAACAAAAGTTCAAACTTTCATAATTATATTAAAATAGAAGTAATTTAGACCAACAGCTCAAAAAAATGTAAGACATAGTTTTATGATTGTAGGCCTAAGTTTTTTAGACTTTCAAGAATTAAGTAAATAAAAAAGGATTGTAAATATATAATATATAATATATATTTTTTCAAATATTTTTTATCTCAAAACCGATCATGTAGATAGTTAAATATTACATAAATCCTCATTTTCAAATAAATATCATTTCCTCTAATTTTAATTAATTACAAGTGAAAAAACATATACCAAGACCGGGAATTGAACCCGGGACCTTTACATTTCCGTCGTAATGCTCTGCCAACTGAGCTACCCTGATCGCTCCAGATATTGGTCGATCTTATTTCATTTGTACAGTTTTACTGCAATTATTGAATTAACAGATTAAATACCTCGTGTATACGACATTGAAAACAATCTCAACTCTTATTTTGCAGCTTACAGTGGTGTTATTAAGCTACAAAATAAGAGTTGAGATTGTTTTCAATGTCGTATAGGCCTACACGAGGTATTCAATCTGTTAATTACCAATAATTGCAGTAAAACTGTGCAAGTGAGATAACATCGACCAATATCTGGAGCAATCAGGGTAGCTTAGTTGGCAGAGCATTACGATGGAAACGTAAAGGTCCCGGGTTCAACTCCCGGTCTTGGTCTATGTTTTTTCACTTGTAATTTAATTACATATCCCTTGCAGAGGAAGTGTGTAAGAGGAAAAAAATCTAATATTTTGCTTCAGATTTAATTTCTAAATGAAATATCCACATATTTATGACTAGATGGAGCGTATAAAATTGGATATTTCCTGACTTATTCAACGAGTTGTTTGTCATTAATTGCAAACAAACAAAAATCACAACCGTGAAATTCTAGAAATATCGTTAGGAATTAATTTAAGAAGCAATGGAGGGATACTGAAGCAGCACCGACAACACTGATACAGGCACGCGCCGTACATGTGGAAACAGGGCTCTATAACAGATGTTATAGAGCCCTGTGTGGAAACCTGTAGATTCAAATCCGCAGAAGAATAGGCTTAGTTTCACTGGTAGGCTACGAAAACACGCGTTCAATTAGTTGTGAGATTATTTGTTCAAGTTTTACTCACTGAAGTTTTGTTTCATACATCCAAATGGTCTGTGAAATTGTTGTAAGCTAAGCGAGCTTTTACTCGAACGGAAGAATACATAATTTGTGACGTTCAAGGCCAAATAAAACAGATTTTATTTTATCAAATATTTTGTTAATAAGACGAAAGTTAGGCGAAGAAATAAAATGAGCGAAAATAATCGTAAAATAAAATATAAAAGTTTATCACTTTAAGTTTGACGTTTAACTCGCGCCCCCTCTATATCACGCCCGAAGCCAATTATCTCTCATTTCTTGTGTCGGCCATTTTGAACTTATAATTTGAAAATTGAATTCTCCAGTTTATGAGTACGTTAAATTTTATTGGTTATTTTACGCCAGCGGAGGGAGTTCTGCTAAATTTATTCAAATGTTTCCAGAGACGAGAATGTTTGATTTTTATCAAAAGATTGGACGTTTTTGCTAGGCAATTTTGATAAGGTAAAGGGTCCTATTAAGAAAGTGATTTCAGTGTGGTTGTATTTTATGTTTGGTTAATATAGTTTCTGGGCCAATTCCGTTGGAAGCGGCCTTCTTAAACTCTCTATAAATAGCCAAAATGAACTAGTAAAAATTGGTCAGATTTAGGCCTATGTCAAATAAAACTTTTTTAGAGAAAATTTTCAAATCGATACCTTTTTCAGTTTAAAAAACACTAGAGGGCTCCGGCCTCTGCTCGCTTCGCTCACCAAATACCGATGTAAAGAAGCAAATGTAGATTATTTTACACTCTGGTATTTTTACGTAAATGACGATTGATTAGGGCAGAGGCACTTGGTTTAAACCTGTTAGAAAGGGGTTTCTATATGGTTATATTTTATATTTGGTAAATATATATTGAAGAGCAATTTCGGTGCTGTGTGTCCCATACTCAAGGAATTAGACGACAAAATATCGCAGCAAGACGTGCTGTTTGAACAAGAATTATTAAATCACATAAATGGACGACAATGGACTAAAATAAGTCAATCTTGCAGCAAAGCCTGGGCACATAGGTTAAGTTTAACCAAGGAGTTTAATTTTTAAGCTTTACATTTTTAGTACGCCTATTATTATTTATTTCTTCTGATATTGATGGATTTCTTTCTTCCTATTGATTAAAAAGAGTAATTTTTAGTTTGAGTGTAATCATTTTAATCGGTCGACATTCTTTTTTCTTTTCTTTTCTTTTTTTCTTTGTCCTATGATAAACTAATGAAATGTAAAGGCAACCCCTCTGATGGTCTTTGGACCAAGAGTATTGTCAGTAGCTATGATTGATTTATATATTAAAAATCATTTTTTAGATTACGTTTAGTAAAGACATAGGCTACTAATATTACCAGAGTGGATTAAGATAGAATGCAAAACTTTTTGAACGCACTTAAACTCAATTAACAACAACAATGCTGAATAAAAATGCAACCTAGTCAAGTTTAAATATGTGCAACAATTGATATCACACAAGACTGTCAGCTCAAAAATTACCTTTGGTGATGAAATGGTGATATACGCAGTCTTTATAAGTGAATTAAATTTATCCACTTTCCTTTTTCTTGACAACCTGGAGTCACAAAAATTTGTTCTAACTTTAGAATAGTTACTGAGCAAAATATTGGACATTTTTTAAATACTACGTACACTATATCGGACAGAGGCTTCTGGCACTTTTCACAGTTCTAGACAGAGGTGGCGCAGTAATTGTTTTTATGAACCACAAAGAAGAAACTGCATCTCAAACCTACTACTAATCAATACTTTATCAACTTTTAGCAAACATTGCAGTATGCCTATTATTGTTAAATCGGTTGAATATTTTAAGTTGCCCCTATTTATAAGATCAATGTAATCATTACTTTTACTTTGGGGCGCTGTCATATCTTTTTCTTGGCAAAACAAATTTAAGCAGTCCGCACATTTTTGACATTTTTTTTTTTATTTTCAAACAAATGTATCCTCCTATGTAAACCAACGCCATACAATCATTTTCAGTATACACATTTTCGGTGTAACTCTGAGCTACTACCTCCTCAAACTCACGGAATTCATTTCCCTAATCACTGCCCAAAATATTCTTCTTCTGGTGAAATTTCCAAAGGCATGAATATATCTTTTAAGGAAACTGTTCCTTTCACAGAAGACGATAACTTGGTCAAGCTTATCGCTTTCGATTTCTTTTCTGGCTCCAGGACTTGTGTTAGTATAACATAAGAACTACCGCTCATTTGTCTGTATAAGCGAAACCTTCCTTCAAGGTCGTCTATTTGGAATTTTACAATAATATTTCTATAATATAATTCTTCTAATAGAAATACTTTTTCTATAACATAAATATAACTAGATCGTCTATATCTAGAAACAATATCTTGAAAATTTCAATGAAAGACAATTCTCGATAAAAAGACCTCCAAGCGTTTCAACTATTTTGTAATTAGACTCATGGATACATTCAAGTGAAAGTACTGAGTCGAAGAAGTTGTACAGAGTCTTGGGTGAAGAGCATCGATCGGTTTTGGTGATTTTGAGAGAAAAATATTTTTAATGCGATCAATATTTGTTCAGTTATATATTCATAGCTTTACATAATAGTTGATTTCGCTCTTGCTTGTTTTTAATATTTGTTCAGTGATTAACTGTAGGTTTACAGTGTATTATTAATTCTCTCCTCTTCTTTTTTTGGTCAATATTTAAACAAATCTTTTATATTCTTAAAGCATAGCTTTACAAATTTGTTTATTTCAATTCTTTTTTTTTAATAAAAAAATTATCATAGGTTGACGCTTTGTTTTTTGCTTTTGTTAAAAAGCTTTATTGAGAGGATAATGTATATAAGAACAACATTTTTTTAAATAGGCCTAGAGTTTTATAGTCCTTATAATAATTGTACACCATTACCGAGTTAAAAATCTCTTTCAGAATAGGTAGCACTAGATTAAGTCTGTTGTTTCAGTTTTTTTTAAGATGTATTTCTGATGTGTATCTAATTAATCTGCCTGTGATTTTTCACGGGGGTTTACTAGTAATTTTAATATCTGTTGTTAAATATTACAGTTAAACAGCTAATTTCTATTAAAGGTTTAACAACATAATTTTAGGTTAGGCCTACGCTGAACCACCACACATTCTTTAATGCATTTACAAGCATTATCATATTAACCAAAAGAGAAAATTTATATATTTTAGAAAAATGAGAAAGCAATATGTCCATTTTATGGGTATCACCATTAAACTATTTTAACAAAAGTTACAAAATGAGGAATAAATGTCAAAATAAAGTTCAAGGAATAAAGTTCAAAAGGAAAACTTACAAAATGTCCATTTCATCGGTAGCATGACGTACTAAACCCGTAGAGCTATTGAGTTTAAGACTTTGAACGTACCACCGTTTATTTTATTTCGTCGATTTCTTCTTCTTTTTCAATCAGCTGTTACATTAAACTTCTGGTTTATATTAGTACTTGTGTAATCCAATAAAGAAGAATCCAAAATTAGAAGAAATCGACGAAATAAAATAGGCAATGGTAAATTCAATAGCAGTATAATAGATTTAGTCACGCTAACGATGAAATGGACATTGCACTTCCTAAATTTGTAATTTGTGCTAATTTAGTTTACTTTGTGATACCTATAAAATGGATATCGTGCTTTTTCATTTTTTTAAATGTCTAAATTTGCTAACTTGGTTGCTATGGTAATGAATTGAAATTCATGAAAGAAATGTGTGTTAGTTCAGTAAAGGCCTAACCTAAAATTATATTATTAAACATTTAATACAAATTAGCCGTTTAACTATAATATTTTACAACAGATATTAAAATTATAATAAAGTAAGCATTTCACGAAGATTTTCAAGTAACCTGTGTTGGTTCAGCACAGAAGTGAACATTGTCATAAATATAAATCGTTGGTGATATTTAAAATTGAAATCTAAAAATAAAACAAACATGATTTTCTATAGTCAAATAATAATAATAAAGCAGTCGTGGGACTGCCGACAGAAGAGAAAACTTAATCCATTATTTGATCTTGTCCCATTTAAAATTGAAATCTGAAAAATAATATAAATATGATTGTCTATAGTCTAGAAAAAAAACATTTGAAACTCTGTAATATTAGGCCTACGCACCTCCAGGTAGACGCCATCATGTTTTTAGGCATTTTTATATAAGAAACCATTGACAGAAATTATATTACAATTATCTGTACGCTTTTTTACAAGTCTCTAATGCAAGAAACTTTTGAAACAGTTAGTGTTGCATGCAAGAAAGAAAAATCTTGTATTCCCGCGAAGCCAGTCGTTTCCTGGAGTTATTAAAAGTTGAAAAATATGAAAATTGAATTCAGAAGGAAATAAACTTTAACAAGGACGACGGATCCTTCCGGAAAATAAATTATGCGATGAAGGAAGGGGGTAGTTTTAGTTTGGTTTCATTAGAAAACAAAAAGCAGGAAGCGCCAACCCCATTCCACGATGGTAGTGGTTGTTATATTTTCCTAAGTTAGCTTATTTTATTCGTGGGTAACTTAGGTTAGATTTGGTTCGATTAATTTAATCCGTGATAAATAATATATGTAATGCCTGCCTTTGTAGAACTAGACGGCCTCTACAGGTGTGTTTAAACCAAAGGTATTTTCGTGTGAGCGTTGTTGGATGTTGTTCTAATGCTGATCATACATTTTTGTACATGTTTAGTGAATTTTCATAGGAAAGATGAGATATTGCAGTAACTCTTATGGTGATCAGTTAGCAACGATCATGGTTCCCAGAACACGTTTTGGAGTGTTATTAAAAATGTTACATGCATGTGTTCCCACTCTAACGGCCACAATTTCCGAACGATTAAAGTGTAAACTTCTGTAGGCTCACCTCGGCGCTATGTTTGCTGGCAGTGAATCGGATTTTACCGTCACGCATTTTCTCATGCATTTTATGAAACGCTCTATAAGTGAAACGCTCTATTCGGTCGGCTTGAAAAAGTTTTGGTCTTGCCGAGATTCGAACCAGCTGAGCCCATCACCGAACTAGCGCCTTAACCGGTTAGACCACGAAAGCATTGCTAATTTAGTATATTTGAATTGGGTACATAAGAGTAACAGATTTTTCTACGTCATAGGCTTAACCCGTTAATGTTGACAGAATGTATAGTTTAATTGGTAATACCTCTGAAATGTACATTGTGCTTCCTCACTTCGTAAGTTCTGTTAAAAAGTTTACACTTCTCCCGTGTGGTCTTCAGCACACAATTTAATTTTTTACAATTGGTGGTTTTCTAAATAGCTGAGACGAGTTTGTTAGCCGAAAAATCCAAAAAGCGGAATCAGGTTTTTTTATAGTAAGTAAAAAATTTTTCAGATTTTTCATACAGAATTTAACTTTTTTGGAGTTTTATCTAAAAAATATATATGAGTTAATTCTACACATTTCGTTTTTTTACATGACATTATAGCCCGTCTGGTTCCCACACAATAGATCAGAACGTCAAATACCATAAAAGTACCCTGTTGAAATCCACGTGGGGCGAATCGAAGCGACTAAGGCATAATCCGAGGTAACACGTGAGCCAGGCCTGAGGTGCAACAAATTCTACTAATATATTTCGTACACGCATGCAGCTATTCAGCACCTTTGTTAGTAGATCAATTTCCCAAATAGTTAAAACCCTAAAACGGATAAATTTAATTTTGAAATTTTGCTCAATTCACGTCAGCTGATCAGTTGCGCGATTGAATTATTTCAATTGTTTTCTTTTTCCAAAATTGTGTATTATTATAAACTAGTAGGTCCCCATGAAAAATCACAGGCTGATTAATTAGATACACATCAGAAATACATCGTTTATAAAACAAACTATTGAAAAACAACATTAAGGAATACTTATCTTGGCCTACATAACTATTCTGATTTTTAACTCGGTAAATGTGTACAGTTATAAGGATTATAAAACTGTAGGCCTATTTGTTAACATTTTGTATCCATGTACGTTATTATATATTATTTAAAGAAACATAAAAATATTATCTTTTAATTGCTTTTTATTTCGTATTGATAGATCAAATGATTTAGAAGTTATTAATATTATAGTAAAGAAATTAATAATCGAATATGTTTACGTTATACGAAGATGTACGAATGTTTCCGAAGTTAAATAAATAAATCTCTTTTTTAAATTTGTATAAACGAATAAATATATTGATGATAAAATATTATAACGATTGAAATTGTAAACATAACTTTATGATCTGTCAAACAATCCTGATTTTTCGTCGTCTTTAAATGACGGCCGTTTCGACTATTTTTTCAGTCATTTGAAATGACTGAAAAAAGGGTCGAAACGGCCGTCATTTAAAGACGACGAAAAATCAGGATTGTTTGACAGATCATAAAGGTAAATATATATATTTATAAACAATCCAGTTAGGCTACCACAAATAAGTATGTAAACATAACCCCAAACTATAATCTACATTGGGTTTGTGCATTACAGGTGATGGGTGAAATCAGCTGTTTAGATGTAGGAATGTTTCTGTAGTAAAAGGAATAGGTATATTTTCTTTAAGTTTGCAAAAAAAATTCCATTTATGATAAAAAATGTGTTTATATATGGTTTATAACCTCAAACCAAATATTATATTGTATATTATAGCATACATTAGTTATTTAGCTCATATTTTAAAAAATCAACTTCACAAAGACATTATAATGATTGAAATTGTAAACATAACCTCAAACTATAATATACACTGGGTTTACAGATGATTGGTGAAATCA
Organism: Philaenus spumarius; assembly: GCA_018207615.1. Classification (NCBI taxonomy): domain Eukaryota; kingdom Metazoa; phylum Arthropoda; class Insecta; order Hemiptera; family Aphrophoridae; genus Philaenus; species Philaenus spumarius. Next base: position 35,401 of record JAGFPH010003783.1, read on the forward strand.
GCTGTTATATTAAATGTTACTCACGTACGATCGTACACTCAGTTTTATAGGAGTTGATGTGTATTGTGAGTAAATACAAGTAGCCTATAATATTATTCATACCTGTTCAATAGAGTAAGTACATAAATTAAATAGAAGGATAGGCTAATTCTATTTATATAACCTGAATGGTGTTAGTATTTTGTAGAGTATTTGTATTGTTCTTTAATTTTGTATACTCCAAAGTAAAAATAATTCTAAGATCTATAATTATAAATAAGAAAAGTGCAATGCTTACTATTCAGTTCATTTCAATTTTTCTATTTCTATGGTGTTGGAATTAGTGTTGTTTATAGAATTCAAAATCCTTTTTATATCAGTAGAGATTACTTTTTGAAAGTGAAGGTCTACATCTCCAAATATACATAACCTAAGTTGTAAACATATGTGGAAACATCCTTTCTTTATTAACTTAAAGACAAGGGTTTCCGAAACATGTATTTAATTCGGTAATCATAATATAAAGCAAGTTGTTTTGGGTTTATATGGGAGGGGGCAATCTTAGATTAGGATAACAAAAATTAAAGAAATTGTTTTCAGCCTTAGGTTTATAGGGGAGGGGTAACCTTGGATTAGGTAATCAATAGTAATAAAGAGAAAGTTGTTAAGGCTCGGCTCTCCACATTCAAAACTACGATATTGGGTACCAATTTCAATGTTAAATAACCAAAACATACCTTCACTATTAAGCATATTTTTGTGCTGTTTTTGTTAAAAAACGAAAGCTGTATTTTTTTTTCTTAAAGTAAAATAGATTGTGGGTGTTGATTGCTAAGGATTTTTGCAATATCTCTTTTTGCAACTGAGTAAAAAATTTATAAAGTTTACTATTTTTTACTATTTATATCATACGTTTATGAAAACAATAAAACGGTTTCTGAAAATGTATTCGGCAATCAACATCCGCATATGACAGTACTTCAAAATGAAACCAAAATTTTAAATTTATTCCACGAATTAACGGAAAAAATGACTTATTCTGTAGCATTGCTCTTATGGGAATCAGATTCAATATGGCGGGCAGGGAAGCGCCCCCTTAAGGGTTGGAAACTAGAAGTTGGTTGTTGGCCTTGGAAAATGCTTAGTTGTTTTTGGGAGGGGGTTCAAAATATGGGGGTAGTGGGACGAATGGGGATGGTGGCAAGATCATTCTTTTTAGGGGTAGTAGGAAGAATTTTAGCGTTGTTGAGAGGAATTTTTGTGGTAATGGGAGGAATTTTATGGTGTTCGTAGGAATTTTTGGGGTTTTGGGAGAATTTTTAGGGGTATTGGGAGAAATTTTGGGTGTTGGGAGGAATTTTTAAAGTGTTGGGGGAAATTTTTGTGAGGTGGGAATAATTTTTAGGTTGTTGGAAGGAATTTTTTTGTTGTGGGAGAATTTTTTGGGGTGTTGGGAGAAATTTTGGGTGTTGGGAGGTATTTTTGGAGTGTTGGGAGGAATTTTTGGGTTGATGAGAGGAGTTTTGGGGATAGTGGAAGGAATTTTTGGGCTGTTGGAAGCAGGGACGGTTTAAAGGGGGGGCGGTCGCCCCCCCCCCCGAGAGGCAGAAGAAAAAAATTCTTGTCAGGAAACGCCTGGTAAATAATCACGCCGTCGCGCGTGAAGGTTGTTTTCCAAAAAAATTCGGATGTAGCTAATAAAGGTGACTTTAAAGAACTGATGAAATTTCGTGTCCAGGAATGTGCAGAGACGGAACTTTTGGCACAATGTACTTCTGAGAGAGTTCATGTCTTAGTAAAACTGTAAGAGTGACTTGATTGAATGCTGTGGTTAAGAAATAGTGTCAGAAATATTGTGCAGGATCCAAGAAAACAGAGTATATATTACAGGTTTTGATGAAACCACTGATATTAGTCACAAATCTCAGATGACTATTTTTGTAAGATATGTTTATCGAGATATTATCAGAGAAGACTTTATAGGTTTTATCAATCCTCGAGAGCCCGAAAAAAATCTGTTGAAAGTAAATGCCAATGTTAATCTGAAAAATAATTTCAAACGAAGTTTTATCTTCAGCATCTGATAGCGATAGGATTAGGACTATCTAATGGCCCAGAAACTAGTATGGATGATAATGGAGAACAAGATGAAGATCCCCGATTTACAGGAGAAAAAATTGGCAAAACTGTATTAAACGCAATGAGAAGTTTTAATCTCGACCTTGATAATTGTGTTGGTATTGTAACAGATGGTTGTTCTGTGATGGTTTCACAGATAGTAAGAGCAGTTACTATAGTAAAAAAAAATGTATTAATGCCGAAAGAGCTCCTTGTTTCAGTCATGCTTTGAATTTATCAATTTCAAAGTGTTCTAATGCACAGTCAGTGCGAAACTCTATTGGAATTATCAAAGATGTTGTGAACTTTTTCTAAGCATCACCAAAAAGAAATTCAGTCTTGATCAAACATATTGGTGGCCAGCTTATCTCTATGTGTGAAACTAGATGGGTTGAAAGGCCTCTATCAATTGAATCCTTTCTGAAAACAATTTGAAAATATTATGTTGTCCCTTGAACAAATTTCCCAATGGTCACATTTTTCAAGTGACAACTCAAGCGTAAAAGCCAAAACCCTGTTATGTGCAGTAACAAATGGAGAATTTATTTTGACTCTAGTTTGTCTGGCTGATGTACTTAGCCAAACATTGCCTCTGAGTAGGTTTTTCTAAAGAGACCATTGATATCGTCCAAGCAACAGACTTGTTAACTGACACTTTATCCGTACTGAAAGAAAAACGGCAAAACGCTGAGTCAGAATTCCGTCCATTGTATAAGAGAGCCCAAATAGCTGAAGATGTGGGGAGCATGATCAAAGTACCTAGAATCACAGCAAAACAAGTAAATAGACCCAACATAGCTCTATCAAACCCAGAAGATTACTTTAGGGTGAACATCTTTGTGCCTATTCTTGATTCTTTAAATAATGATCTGAAAAATTGGTTTTCTAAACAAGTTCTCGACATTTACCAACTTAACTCACTTCTGCCAAAAATCTGTTCCTCACCAAAAACGTCAGTGTTAAGAGATGTAAAAGATTTGGCTAGAAAATTCTTCAGAGTAATCGGAGGCAATGAAAGTGACTGCATTTCTAACCTGAAAGACAAAATGAAACTTTGGACATCTAAGTGGAAAAGAGAGATGGAAAAATGGTGTAAAACTTCCATGCCACGTTGTTGAGTGCTTGCAATTTTGTAGTCCAGAAATATTCCCCTCGATTAGAACTTTGTTGTTGATTTTGTCTTCTCTTCCTGTTTCAACTGCTACAGCAGAGAGATCATTCTCAACTCTTAAGCTTATCAAAACGTGGTTGAGAAACCGTTGTGGTCAAACCCGCTTGACTGGACTAGCTCTATTATATGTTCATAGAGATATAACCATAGACAGAGAGAAAGTTATAGATACGTACATAGAAAAGGGAGGGAAAAGAAGAAAACAAATTTTTTCTTAACTGATTGCAACCAGTGTTTTTCTATTGAAGTGAAATATTCACTGTTTTACTTTTACCAGTAATAGATAAAAATGTTTAGCAAGGTAATATTTTATTTGTATTTTCATCTTTAATCAAAAATGTACTTTGAACATTTAATTTTAACGTGGGTTTTTATTAAATGTTTTTGTTTCTAAATAAAGCAAATAGAAAAAAATAAAGAATGTATTATTATTTAATCCTGTGTTTACAATATAAATATGTAATTTATAAATAATATTACATCAAGAGGACTTAAGTTATTATGTAGTATTGATTTATAACTTCAGCGTTTTATGTTTCATTCCCTGCATTTTTCAATATAATTTAGCCAAAAAAATTATAATCATTTTATTTTTAGTCAATTTGATTTTTTTTTTTAGTGAACATGGATTTTTGGTGGCCAAGCTAATATTTGTACAAATAAAAATTATGTTTCTTGTTAATTTTTACACACAAAGTGTCGGTCTAAAACCTTTAAAAATGCTAGTTTTTAAGGTATTTTTTCAAAAAAATTACCCGGCCCCCCCCCCCCTCCCGGCAGAGGTCTTCCGCCCCCTCCCAAGAAATGTTATTAATCCGTCACTGGTTGGAAGGAATTTTGTGGTAATGGGAGGAATTTTTTGGTGTTGGGAGGAATTTTGGTGTGGTAGGAAGAATTTTTGGGTGTGTTGGGAGAGAATTTTTGAGGTGGTGAGAGGAATTTTTGAAGTATTGGGAGGATTTTTTGGCGTATTGGGAGGAATTCTGGGGATGGTGGGAAGAATGTTTGGGGTGGTGGTAGAGTTTTTTGTGGTGTAGGGGAAATTTTTGGGGGTGTTGAGAGGAATTTTGTTTAGATGGTGGGAGCAATTTTTGGTTCGCGCATAGGTCACGCAACTGTATGAGCACTATATAATAAGATTCATATTTATTTTGTTAGGCTTTTATTTTAGTTTTTGTGGAACTAAATAAAGAAACTAAACCAGAAGAGCGAGCAATTAGATTACTATCTATAGAATACACGTTGAGGGCCAAACTGTTGATGCGTGGTACTATCAACGAGCCTCGCTCATTTTCGCTGTTTTAATAGATTAACATAATTGGTTGTGCGTCGCTAAAGGTGGAGGAATAATTTCATTCTTGTTTTGTTTGTAACCAAGCAACCTCAATTACTTTTACGAAGCATTGTTTTAATACCATTATACACTGTTTGAAATACTTTAATACAAAACAAAAATCATGCCTAGAGGTTGTGGGTGACGCGAGATTGTAAAATTATGGCCAATAATCACTCGGGTTCGCACAATAAACATTAAAGTTAGGTCGGCGCTTCCTCTGTTTTGTTTTATAATGAAGGGTAAACCGGATAAAAAATACACCCTCCGTATAATTTATTTTCCGAAAGAACCGCCGACTTTGTCAAAGTTTATTTCGTTCTAAACTCAATTTTCATATTTTTCAACTTTTAATATCTCCGGGAAATTTCTTGTTTTCCTTTCCGCCAGAACTGCTCGGTAATCTTGCATTCAATTAATATCAGACTACAGTGTGCTCAGATTTTTTTACGGCTTAAAAACTTCACATTCATTAAAAGTGTAAAGAAATAAAACTTCTCAAGTGTTGGGCCTCAACAAAAGAAAGAATAGAACTTGTACGACGAGAACATAACCTAACTTTGTAGCGAATTTCTATAGAAAAGATGAGCTCTTGCAGTGACTCTTATGGTGAGACCTAAGGTCGGGAGTGATCAATGAGCACCGATAATGCTCCCCAGAACACGTTTTTGGGGTCGTTAAAAATGTTATGTATATATGTGTTCGCAAACTAACGGTCGCACTTTGCATCCGTTTTGGTTCAAATTTGGTACACAAGTTGGTTTTCTAGTGGCTCGGACGAGTTCGTTAAACAAAAAATCCAACAGCTGTAAGCACGTTTTTTTAACGGAAGCCAAGCATATTTCAGATTTTCTTACTAAAATTAAACTTTTTGAGGTTTTATTTTCGTAAATTACTTGTTAGGAAATAGAGTAGTTCTGCCAACCTAAGCACATTTTACTATTGAATGCAGATAAACATACTGTGACTAAAGACTGTAAGTTATAATTTCAGGTAATTTTTTCTTTTATTATTTTTGTATACAACGACACTTAATTGGTGTAACTAACTTATATATCTATAATATAAAATCTAATTCCGTAAGCCCAAATTAGCAAATGAAATTGTGAGCGAACGGTAGGTCGTAGGAAGCTGGGAGAGGTCTCATTTTAAAGGTCTGGGCATGACGTTTTGGGAAAAATATTCATTTTTGTTAATTGCGTCACGAAAATTTGTTACGGAATAAAATAATTACCATTTAAATAGTATGCGAATATGTAGGTGTAAATCAGGTGATTTTAGTGTTAAAAACAGGAGATTGTATATAATAATTCCCATTTAAATAGCATGGGAATATATAGGTGTAAATCAGGTGATTTTAGTGTTAAAAACAGGTGATTGTATATAATAATTCCCATTTAAATAGCATGGGAATATATAGGTGTAAATCAAGTGATTTTAGTGTTAAAAACAGGTGATTGTATATAAATTGGAAAATTTCTGAATGTGCAGTTTTGTGATGTGTTTTGTTATTGTAGCTGTGTTTTTGTTTCAAAGTGAGAATTAAAATCAAAGCTTAGGCTATATGATTAGACACATTATAAAATTATTTCAACTGTATTTTTTTACTGTAATGAATAACGCTGGAAGACCACCTCGTAAAGGTAGACCATCACGAAGAGGTATTGCTCTTTGAAATGTAGCCCATATATAGGGACTATTGCCCCTACAAGCTTCAGTATATAAATATACTGTATTTACAAAGTGAAAATATACTGTGACTAGAGACTGTAAGTAAGAACTTCAGGCTTTTTTTATTTCCATCAATTTAAAATACATCGATGTAACGAATACATTTTGGCCTTTGGTATACACATAATTTGAGTCAATTTATCGAATCGTGAACATCGAGGTATATCGAATATCCGTAGTTGATGTAAAGTGAACATTAAGTATTTATGTATTACAGAATTTGTAAAGTGAAAATTGTGTATGTTCCTGTTTTGATACATACGTATTTTATTATTAAGTGATGTTAAGTTGTAGTAATAGCGGAGTCCAACAGTAAAAAGATGAGCCTAATATTTCCCGAATTAAATAAGTTGTTAATGGAGTTTAGGTTTCAGGTGTTTTATTTTCTGTTCATAATTTATTATTTTTAATTTTGTTAATCTTATTTTCTGTCTTCATTTATTTAAGACGTTTAGAAATACAATTGAACATTAAAATTACGTAGGCCTATTAGAGCATTTTCTTGCGTAAACGTTGACACTTCGGCTGCAATATGGCGTAGGGCTGTAAGTAATGTAAACTTTCTACAAATAAACGGTACCCGGAACTGGCACATACTTTCTCACAAACATATTTAAATTATGAAACAGATTCACAGTGATTTGTAGGGTGGGGTAGGACAGGTGAGTTTTTATTAAAGTTGGAGATTAACTAATAAATATTATTATTATTATCTAGAGAGAAAACTATTCTATCGATTTCGAACAAATTTGCACCAAACACGTCAATTAGGTCTTTATAGATGCACGAAAAAAGGTTTTGGAAAACAACCTCCTTTATGGCCAAAAAACCTCCAAAAATCTGTTATTATTATTATTATTAGCTAAACGAAAATTTTTAAAAAGACGCGGTTTTTTTGCATATGGTAGGGCACATTAAAGGCTACAAATAAGCCAAATTTTATCGCCAAAATAGTTAAAGCCGTTTTTTATAAAAAAATAATAAATAATTTTTTGGGGTTTTTTTGCCAAAAATGTGGTTGTTTTTCAAACATTTTCAAAACCGTTTTTCGTGCATCTATACAGGCCTACTTGACATGATTTGTGCAAATTTGCAAATACATTAATTCCTTTTAGAAAGTTTAATTTCTAGTTTTCATTGAAATGTACGATTGTTTCACGAAAGAAATGGAAAAATTCATTTTATATTACACGGAATTGAATTCTAATAATTCCTCCGTTCGATTATCAATACGTTAATAATTAACAATACGATGTAGAAATGGGGCTGTGACAATACCAGATAAATTAATCAAAATCGGATAACCGGACATTATTTATACAGGGACGTAAACCCACTCTCGAAGTAACTGCATTCGTACACTCTGGGGAAATAAAAACTTGTTAACACCAGTGGCGCAATCTATCAGTCCGTTTCCGCACTTAAGTTTGTTTTATGTGTTAAGAGTTTTAGGAAAGTTTTTATTTCGCGGGCACGCGTATTTACTGCTCGTTAAATTCTTTGTCAGTGAAATTTTACCTAATACGATGATAAAACCAGTTTATACCATCGCAGTGAGTCTAGACATAAAAATAACTAATGAAAGTGGATCGGAAAAGTTTTCTTTTGTTAAACTTTTCAGATGGTAAGGCCTAGCTTTGACCATTACGGTTCGTTTGGTTCCTCCAAAATAGATCAAAACGTAAAATACCATTAAAGTACTTGGTTCAAATCCACGAGGGGAATTTTATCGGTCGTCAGCTAATGATACGAGGCCGACGGCTGGGATGCGAACCGCTGCGAGCGAAGCAACGCGGTAAAAAATCCAAGGCCACAAGGTCGAGGTGCAAACTCACAAAGCGAGTTTTTCCGCAAGCGGAACGAAGAACGCTTGATCCTGTGTTGGAGGCTGAGTTACAGACAAGTTCTACTAATATATTTCGTGCACGTAGGTGGATATCTATCCAACGCCTTCGTGATTAGATCGATTTAAAAATAGTTGGTTGAAACCAAAATCATATGGGAATAAACTTAATTTTGGAAATTCGCTCATCTCACGTCAGCGGTTTAGCTGCTTAG